>WTSP01001961.1:0-10829 GCA_025331215.1 Actenoides lindsayi | reverse complement strand
GATTTTGGATCTTATAGATTACTAAATGTAATCACAGGAAAAAAACCTCAGTTATAATGACCTCCTTCATTGTAAGCTAGAATGGGTGTGCCGATATTTTGTGCCCCAAACTATTAAGAGGCTGGTGCGGGGGAGGGGTGTCTGTGTATGTAAAATATCTACCAAAAGATATGTTGCAAAATTTTCATTTTGTTCTATGCTTTGTGACTGAATTCATGTATTGTTTCTATACAAATAATAACTGGAAACTGCATGTTTACTTCAGCTGGGTACTTAAAACTCAGTGCACATAAAATAGTTGACTTATGAAATATAAGCTGCATAATTCATTTGGCAGTATCCTAATTAATTTGTACTTAACCATTTTAAAAGTGGGGTTGAAATGTATTTTATATTTTAATAAGCCTTATGCTACTGAGCTTCAGCTTTGCCCTCACAGTTTTATGTTCAAAGCAGGATTCTGGACTAAAGAAGATAAATTAACTGTCCTACACAATGAAGTGGATTCTCTGCTTCTCTTGACTCTGTTATGCAGTTACTTGATCGTTCCTTTCAACTGCAGTTTAAATAATAAATTCTTAAATAAGAAATTTTTTTAATGCTGTACATCACTTCCATGATAATTACAGTAATATTGTTGGCACTCAGAAGACTGCAAATATTTTTTACAGTCTACTAAAGTGTTTTGACAAGACATTTATTAAACCAAGGAAAACAGAAAGAAAAAATCAGATGCACTACTGTGAATTGAAAGATAAAAATGCCAATACAGTGGCATTCATTCATAACGTTTATATACTTGTTCTACACTCAACTGTGTCTAGGATTTCATTGTATTGCCAAAAATTTTTAATCCTTTTGTCTTCTTTACCACAGAGAATTACAGGTGAAGGAGCCACAAGCTCACTGGTTTATTTGAAATCAGGACTAAGCAAATTCTATTTGCTGGTATTCACTGCCATTTTCATCCTTGCACCAGGTTTCTGAAAGAGCAGGAGACAGTCATCTGAGTCAAATGTTCAACCCATGAGATAGAAAGCATTTCACCAACAGCATATTATTGCAGGTAGCAGGTTTAGCACAGTTTTTAAGGGGGCTGAAAATTTTTTAGAAAGATAATTGCCTGGTCTACTTTGCTTATGTAACTGCTGGCTTGGGCTGTGTTATGTCAACATATTATTTATTGAAAAGATACTTTATATTTATATAAATATATACTAGATCAGTAGCTTTCTTTTGGTTTGGTTTTTTTTTTTTGTTTTTTCACAATAGTAATAGCTCATAGGATTTTTTAACTTGGTTTTATACATTAATATTTCTGGCAGAAGAGAAAACTGAAATGCAAATAAGGATGTTTGGAGTTGCATGGTAACAGCAAAGATCATAATAATATCATATGAATCCATCACCAGAATGTAGCAACAGGTATGTCATTTTTTTCACCCAAAATGTTATTTGCTCACATTTTTTCATTATTTACTTTCTTTTAATTAATTATTATAGACCTCCAATGTTGTTACTTTCATATGCAGATCTGTGTAAAACTATTCTAAAATAGTAGAGTCATATGGTCAAGGGAAAATTCTTACCCTATATCAAAGTTTTATACTTTCTAATAAGCTAGAACATAAGAATATACTTCAGAACATAGATAATACACTCTACTGTCTCGTAATATTCCAATAGCTTATAGTTCCTGCTTTTGATGTCTCAGATGAGAATATATGCACCGATTGTGAGGCCAAATCTAAGAATAAATGTGCAACAATTTCCTTAGGCTCAGTTTTGACATGGAGAAGTTTTCAGTGAAAGCCAAGCTCAAAAATCTGTAATGAAAAATGCATAGCTATTTTTAAGAAAATTTTTTTTAAAACATATCTTATATTCCAATTACATAACAAGTAAATAGTTAATGAAAATACATTTTGAAAAGAAACTTAATACAGTTTTAGTCTGACAAGTCAGCAATATGCATCAATCAAGCTGAATGACAATATAAATGCCATACCAAGAATCCTATAATTAAAGTGATCTTTCATAGAAGTCTTGGAATTAAAGTGCAATCTGACAGTGTCTCTCTGGAGGAAATGGTAATGGAGATACATCTGACCAGGTTTTAATTGTGGAGGGATGCAGTACTCTGTTTTCTTAATGATTAATAGGTTTTTTGATCAAAATAAAAGAAACTATGAATAGCCAGTATAAGTAGATAAGAGTAAGGTAGATATAAAGCAAACTTCAGTCCAGACTTTTCCAGTGATTAGCTCAGGCTAATAGTGTAGTGTATTCCCACAAACTACATTATTAATATTCATACAAACAGAATTTCCAGAAGAATCAGCAGCTCTAAACTTAAAGAAGTAAATAAACCTTTAGAAACTCAGAAAATTGATAGAAATTTAACTTGCATTGTCCCACTAACTAAATTACAGTTTCAGCGCAGTCAGTTGTAATAATACATACTGCTTCTATACAGATATTTGAAAATTACAATCATAGAAATATGTTGAACGTAAGGCATTAAAAATTACCCCAAGAATAAAGTCTTTCAGGTACTTTTCTGTTGCCTTCTGTTTGGTCAAACTGTATTGCAATACACTTCCTTGACTGAAGTTGTTGCTTACTATTTTTTATATTACCATAATATGTAGAAGTCTATTAGAGGCCAGGATCCCTATACACAAATATGAGCCAAGAAGACAATCCTCATCCAAAGAAATTTCAAACTAAACAGAAGACGAGACAACAGATGGAGTGAGACAGATGGCTGGAGTCTGGGGGTGGCAAAATAAAGCCCAGAGATAATAATAGGCAGTGGTTTTAAAACTCTATGAGTTTAACAATTGTCAGATGCTGTGAAGACAGTATGAAAAAAAACCCTAATTTTAATTGAGGTTCTGATCATTTATAATGAAGATCTGAAGATATCTATAGGGGCTTCTTGACTGGGTGGGGAAATTTTATATATATATATACACGTATGTTCAAACATACACAGATGCGTGTCTTAACTAAGCAATGAGAATTTAACTTGTGTTTGTGTAAGATCTACCTCACTAAGGTGAGATGAGAGAAAAGGGTAGATGAAAAGCAATTTAGACGAGAATCTGAAAAATGTGAATCAGGAAACAGCTAATTTAACAGTACTTAGATATCTTTATGTTATCTAACCTAAGTTTACTTTTTCATTCCGAAGATGTGTTCCCTCAAGTCAGCTGGTATTTTTAACCCCAATAATATCTGTGTGAATAGATTTATAATGTGGGTGTTTCTGAACAGTATCCCACATGAATCAGCTCTGTGGATTTTATACTCTTCTGAATGAATACACGTTATTGAAAACAATTAAGCTACATACCTCTGAGTGAAGGTTCTGAGCTTTGCAGATATGAGGAACAACAAAACCAAAATTTTCTATAGCCAATGATGCATTTTGAACTCTGGTGGAATACTCTTGGCTCATGGATGGAAATTCTTGTAATGTGTCTCGACATTACCTGCTATCCATAGTGACAAGCACTCATGGAGATATTTCCCTGATTCCCACACAACTTGACAAGTATAATTAACAATCTTCTGGTGCTGAAGAGAAAAAAAAGTATTGATTCAGATAGCGACACAAGGAGTTCACTTGTCAAAAAGCTTAATTTTCCTGTTGTTATTGAAAGCAGGAAATGGATGTCTTCTACATTTTCTCTTCCAGACTGCTACCATAGGCTTGAGTTACTTCATTTGGAATCAGTTTCTAGAACTGAAGCCCAACAAACTTCAGAAATTCTGTGGCAATTCTAGCAGCAAGAGTTTCTGGGAATGGTCAGTCAACAGCAGGAAAATCCATGTGGGATAGTGCGGTGGCTTGACTCTGATTGGATAGAGGGTGCCATCATCAAGCCATTCTATCAATCATCTCCTCAGAAGGACAAGAGGAGAAAAAATAACATGGAAAAAACCTCATAGATGAAGATACAGGCAGTTTAATAAAGCAAAAGAAAAGGCTGCATGTGCAAGCAAAGGAAAACAAAAGACTTATTCTCTACTTCCCACCAGAAGATGACATCCAGCCACTTCCCAGGAAGTAGGGCTTCAACATGCATATTGATTGCTTCGAAGGACAAGCATTGTAATAACGAATGTCCCCCACTTCTATTGCTGAGCAGACATCATATGGTACGGAATATCCTTTAGGTCATTTTGGGTCAGTTGTCCTGGCTGTGTACCCTCCCAAGAGCTTGCTCATCCCCAGACAACTGGTCTTTGGGGTAAGGAGTTGGGGAGGAATGTTGGATAGACAACCTTGATGCTGTGCCAAAGCACCAGTGTGTTATCAGCACCTTTCTAGCTCTCAATACATAGATACAGCACTATGAGGGCTGCTATGCAGATAATTAACTCCATCTCACCTGGATCCAATACATCTAGAATTAATTGGATTTAAGGAGTCAGGAGGAAATTTTTCACCATTATGACAGTCAAAAAGGCTATGCAGAGCGCAGCTGTGCAACTTGTTCCTGTTTGGAGCAGAAGTTTAGACTAGAGATGTCCTCAGGTCCTCTTTAATCTGAATTACCCTATGAACTAAATGCATCCTAATTCAGAACTGAGAACCCGTTGTTGGAGAAAAGAACAATAAACCACGAACTGTACAGAATAGTAGCTGTGCCAGGATGTTTTAATGCCTCATGATTTTGAGCCCATAATTCATCAGAAATGTTTTTGGAAAGTTTCTCTAATATGGACCTTTATTAAGACAATGGAATTACAAACATAAGAGTACTACGGCTGCAATATTGCCATTACAAACAGAAGAAGAACAGATACCATGGTATGGGAAAGATAAGGCTCTATCGACACTGAAAGGGTCCATAGCCACTATGCAAAAGAGAAGCAGATTAAAGGCAATGTTTGTTGTGTCAAAAATTGAAAGGGAAAATAAGATAAAAATATTTGAAAGATTATAGAGTTTAGTATGAAGTTTCTGAAACCTCTTCTATTAGATAGGAAAGACTATATCAAGTTATAGGGGGAAGACCACAGAGAAATCAAAAGGTGAAAGACTAGAGAAAATAGACTGAATAAAAATTAAACCATAATGCTACAACGTAAGATTCTGAGTTTGCCTTACATTCTTGTCTACAGATACTCTGCTTCTTTCAGTGCACAGTAATTGTTTGGAATGATTAGTGAAATATATTCTGACCAAGAATTTATTTCAGATCTTCAGAATTAAAGGCTGGATACTTGAGTGAAAATGAGATGCTTTCCCTAAAAATCTCAAAATGCAAATTGCAGTTTTCACACTTAATATTATTACCCAAAAAATCCCAAAGCAGAATTAACATCATAAATGTATATTTTCAGTTTGTTATTTTTATTGCAATCTAAGTTTGTTCCTTTTGTCTACTTTCTTTTTGGCTGCTTTGGGGTCTTTTTTTGTGGTTTGGTATTTTTTTTGGAAACACATATAATTGGCTTAATTAAACTGCATTAGAGTTTAGCTTCTTTCCCTTCACTTTTATACAGTTTCATATGAGAAAAAAGGCAAAGGAAACAAAATCCATGTAAAAAATCTTAAGAACTCATGTCCTCACCTTGTTCATTCTGTAAGTGTATCAAAGTAGAGAACAAAATAATACATTTTGAAGTTAAAACCTAAAATATTTTTTATAACAATATTTTTTTTTTAATTTTTTAATTTCACATTGTAAATGCATCATTCTTCCATCCAGATAAAAAAAAAAGGTCTTCAGTGATCTTCTTAAATTCCAAACTTTTCAGTCAGTGTTAAACAAAAATAACATGTAATTCTTCCTTATATAATATAATCCCTCCTGTATGAATACCTCTTATTTCTTCTAAATTAGACTATATGTTTGAGGGAGCTAAACATATTTAAACTTGATACAAAAGCTTAAAGTATTGTAAAAGGATACAGATTCCCTTTCTTGTTACATAATTAATTCAATTATTTATTGAAAAAAATGCCAATTTCATTTGTATACATTCAACATTTAGTGATTGGATGTTGCATTCTGCATCAAGTAAATAACATTTTTTGTAGTGTCTTTGCAAAAAGAAAAAAAAAAAGAGTAATGCTTCAATGGATAAGGCATTAATCCTTAGGCATATCAGTAATGTAGGGTCTTTTTAGGGGATGACAGGTCTACTTCTTTCTCAATGTTTATATATAGTCCTGGAATTATCAGTATGGTTCATGACAGCATTTTGAAGAAGCGTTTTTGCAATGGCAAAGACACTTTATAGGAAGCAATGACACAGGAAGACCAGTGTTTTCTTGAGTGGGAGGAATGTGTGAGTATGTGTAGGTATTTTAGGATTTTTTGTCCCTTCTTACTTCAGTAGCTAGTACTTGAAAGTCTTCAGATTAATTGATATTTTTAATAGCCTAAGCAACTCATATAAGGCTACTAAGCCAAATGTTTTCATTTTTCACTATCTGGATTTAGGCCTTTGGAATCAAGAAAAAAATAATTACGTTTCTATTTGGTCTGTTAACCTGTATTCTCAGTGACAATGATATAACAAAGGTAATATTTTTCTGTGATGTGTAAGAACAGTAACTCTATATGTTTTCATATGTTTTTGAGACAAACTATAGGAAAACAATTGATTTTCAGGTGTGTTTGTTATTCTCAAGCCTGCTGAAATGGCATAAAGTGAGGAAAGCTAATAGTCCTGATTAAGTAGTCAGGCTTTGTTACATTGAATTTTCTCAGGTATTTGGCAGAAGTTTTACAAATAACATGAGGGAAATAAGTTTCCACAAACAATCCAAAAGATATACTCCCTGCTGTCTTAAAATTACTCTGGAGAACGAGGTGGACTCGTTTGGTTTTCTTAATCTCGTTTGGTTTTCTTAATCTCATTTGATGTCTGATTTTCATGTTCAGTTCTTTTACACTGATTTAGGTTATTCTCCTCAGAATGTATGTTTTAATCAATTTAATTATGAATTGATTACAGAAACAAATGTGTAAATTTGCAATATAAATAAGAAATTAACAGAAGTGGGAAAGCAAAACAAATTACAATGTTCTCAACAATTTTATATTATCAAATCCCAATGAAGATTAGATGAATCCACTCTCTTCCCACTTACAAAAAAAACCCAAACCAACAATTGTTTTTAATAAAACTGGGAATAACTGCTGTTTTCTTTCATTATTCATGTCCTGTAAACAGAACAAACAGCACAATGTGATACAATCAGGAAAGAGAAAGTGTCTGAAATCTATGCAGTTCCTCAGAAAGATTATACAGCCCACTGTAAATGTTTCATTACATGAATTCTTTTTTCTATCAAGAAAAAAAATGTCTAGAAAGGTCATGAACTATATTGAAAATACCAGTTTAGGTGAAGCAACAGTAAAACAAAATACAGTAGAAGAGTGAGAAAAATATTTCAAACAATACACTCAAGGCTTACATGAAGTTTAAACTTCCTATGAGTGCAGGGAACAATCATTTTCAGAATTTATAAAGATCAGAAATGAAGACTTTTTTTAGTTTCATTAACCAGAATGCAGATGACTATTTTCAATGAAGATTTGCTTGATCTACATTATTCTGAGGAAGTAAGAGACATTGTATTCTAATACTTTTTGAAGAAGTGCCAAAAGAAGATCAAGTATTCATTGAGCAGTAACTCGGGAAGGCATAAAAACAAAGAGATAAGAATAGAGAATCTAGCTAATGAATGTTAGTACTTCCTACAGGGTTAAGCAATCTTATCTCTCAGTGTCTTCAGTGGGTGTTAAGAATATTCTACAGTTTTTTAATGCCCACTTCACCGTCTGGAAAGCATGAAACTATTCTTCCTATGACTTTTGCTCTACCCAAATATTAAAAATCAAACTTAATCAGCTCTGTATTGTCGTTAAAATACATTTTCACCCGTATATGAGCTTTTGGCAGACAAGAAAGTATATAATACCAAATCCATTTCAAATCTCTAAAGCATATTTTAAAGACATATTAAAGGAAGATGGATCATGGATTTTTGAACCACAGTGTTATGTCAGCCACGGAAATAAGTGGAAAAGGTTAATACATGTACACTCTTAAGCTTCACAGAGCAAATTCTCCAGATAACACATTATCTTCATTAATGCAGAAGTCTAAATTGCAATTCGGTCTTCTTGTGTAAAAATGGAACACTTCCTAGCTACAGTATTCAACTTAATTGAAGTATCATTGAAGAATTCTTTTCAGAAGGGAACTGTTATTCTTATGAAATGAAAACATTTATGAGAAACAGCTTGGTGACTGAATAGTTCCTTCCTTTGTAATGCTAATTATTCATCTAAAGAAGCCACAAATAGAAAAAAAGTCTGTATCCAGTTTCACGCACAAAACATGTAAAATATGACCTTTTTCTGCAAAGTGACATGTAGTTTTGATATATTTTAATTAAATATAATGATATTAATAAATATCTTGACAAATAGGACTTTCAGACATTATTTTAAACAAAAAAACCCCAACAAACCAAACCAAAAAACTACTGTGCTTGTGCTTACTTCTGCATACTTGAATAGCTCTCACTGTGGTTACATCCCGTTGTTGCACAGGTAACTTAAGTACGTGCTTAGCTATACAGTGATTTAAGCATGATTTTACCTGGAAATCTGAAGTTTAGCACATGCTTAAGTGCTTTAATTTCAAGTTTATTTTTTTTATTTACAACACTACTAATGTATAAGTTAAAAAGAAGGGAAAGAAGACTGGAATTAATTTTATTTTTAGGTACTTTTCTATAATATCTGTACAGTCTTCACATCTTTTATACAATCAATATTGTTTTATCAGCAGTATTAGAAGTGTAGCAATTCCATCTACATCTAAAAGCTTCTGTCATAGTTCTCATGCTATTTATTTGATTCTAGAAATCAATTTTAATAGTTATTAATTTCACAGAATCACAGAATGGTAGGGGTTGGAAGGGACCTTGAAAGATCATCTAACCCAACCGCCCTGCCAGAGCAGGATCACCTAGATTAGGTCACATGGGAATGTGTCCAGGTGAGTTTTGAATGTCTCCAGAGAAGGAGACTCCACAACCAATCTGAGCAGCCTGTTCCAGTGCTCTGTCACTCTCACAGTGAAGAAGTTTCTCCTTATAAACATGGAACCTCCTAGTATTTATTAATTATTTACATGGAATCTCCTATGTTCCAGCTTGTACCTGTTGCCTCTTATCCTACCATTGGACGTCACTGAGAAGACCCTGGCTCTATCCTCCTGACACTTGCCCTTCACATATTTATAAACATTAATCAGGTCACCCCTCAGTCTCCTCCAAGCTAAAGAGACCCAGCTCCCTCAGCCTTTCCTCATAAGAGAGATGTTCCACTCACTTAATCATCTTTGGGGCTCTGTGCTGAACTCTCTCAAGCAGTTCCCTGCCCTTCTTGAACTGAGGGGCCCAGAACTGGACACAATATTCCAGATGCGGCCTCACCAGGTCATAGCAGAAGGGGAGGAAAACCTACCTTGACCTACTAACCACACACCTTCTAATACACCCCAGGATGACACTGGCCTTTTTGGGCCCAAAGGCATTTTGCTGGATCATGGTCATCCTGCTGGATGACCATCCACCAGGACCCCCAAGTCCCTTTCCCCAGAGCTTCTTTCCAACAGGTCAGTCCCCAATCTATACTGGTACCTGGGGTTGTTCTTTCCCAGATGCAAGGCTCTACAGTTGCCCTTGTTGTATTTCATTAAATTTCTCCCTGCCTAACTCTCCAGCCTGTCTAGGTCTCACTGGATGGCAGCACAGCCTGCTGGCATGTCAGCCACTCCTCCCAGTTTTGTGTTGCCAGCAAACTTGCTGACAGTGCACTCCGTTCCCTCATCTGGGTCACTGATGAATATATTGAACAGTACTGGCCTCAGTACCAATCCTTGAGAGACTCCACTTGATGCAGGCCTCCAATTAGACTCTGCCCCATTGACCACAACTCTCTGACTTCTTTCGTTGCTGTAATGCCCATGGCTGAACTTTACTGATCTTCAAATGACTCCAAAGGGCTTTCAAATTAGGTACAGGGCAAAAGACAACTAGATGGTTATAAGCAAACAGAAAGCAAAGGAAATGATGACCTAATATTGGCAGTGTGCTAAGCAGTAATCTTAGCACAACAGCATGATAATGACTGTCAAGTGCCCTTTTGTTGTCGGGACTTTTTGGCTGTCATCATACTCAGAGACAGTAAAGACTACCAGCTTATATTTGATGTGACAGAAGAAAAGGAATCAGAAAAGACAGAGAAAATAAAGGCTGATGTCAAAATGGGAACAAGCTACAAGAATAAATTCTGCAGCAGCATTCTGGATGTTCCTGAACACTACAAAGGACACCTACTCAAAATTTATGACTAATCCATGTCTTTAATGAACCAGTTTATGTCACCAGGGACAAGTAAGAAAGCAATCTCCCTCTTTTAAAAAATGTAAGCTAAAGAAAGAAAACCAACCAAACAACAAAAAAAACCAAAGAAAACCATCAACTTAAAAAATAAGGCAATTCATGAGATGATGGCCACATGATCACATGATCTTATACAGGTATTATTAAAACATAGTGTCCTGCTCTTCCAAGGTAGTGCTGTAGGTCAACTGCCATCTCTCAGAGGAGCGCATAAATGCTACTGCTAAAGTAGTTATTAAAACATTGCCATTTCGTTATTGTATGTGTATATTATTATTTAAAATTACTTTTTATATCAATAATAAAATTTTCAGTGTAAGGCTTTCCTGGCCTAGCTAAGATGCATAAAGATGAAAAAAACCCCAGAGAATGACATACA
>WTSP01001960.1:0-10512 GCA_025331215.1 Actenoides lindsayi | reverse complement strand
TGGACAAGGCTCTGAGCAGCCTGGTCTAGTTGAGGGTATCCCTGCTCACTGCAGGGGAGCTGGACTAGATGACCTTCGGAGGTCCCTCCCAGCCCTAGCCACTCTATGATTCTATGATAATAATAATAATGCATTTGTATGCTGTGAAGGCAGCACAAGAATACACTAGTAAAATTATCTAGAAAATACTAACAGAAACCTAAACTACTTCATCTAGGCTCAGCTCCTCATAGTGTAATTCTGACTCTGTGCTAATCTACCTCTTTTACAGGCATTATACAATGTATACAATGCAATCTAGTAATAAATTCCAAATCCCGCAGAAAAAAACAAAACAAAAATTCACTGAATGAAAGAATTCAGAACATTAAGAGCTAAAATAAAAAAGAATCACAGAATTGTCACTGTTGGCAAAAACCTAAGATCACCGCGTCCAACCATCAACCAAAAAAACAACCAAACTACAACAAAACAACCACAAACAACAAACCCCAATAAAAACAAAAAAACACCACCAAAAAACTCACCATCCCACTAGAGCATGTCCTAAAGTGCCTTATCTACACATTTTTTGAATACCTCCAGGGATGGTGACTCCACTACCTCCTGGGGCATCCCATTCCAGTGCGTGACTACTCTTTCAGTAAAGAAATTCTTCCTAATACCCAATCTAAACCTCCCCTAGTACAACCTCCAGTCCTGTCATTATTTACTTGAGAGAAGAGGCTGCACCCACCTCACTACAAACTTCTCTGAAGTAGCTGTAGAGAATGAGAAGGTCTCCCCTCAGCCTTCTCTTCTCCAGACTAAACATTCCCAATTCCCTCAGCCATTCCTCATACAACTTGTTCTCCAGACCCTTCAACAGCTTCGTTCACCTTCTCTGAACTTGCTCCAGCAACTCAGTGTCTTTCTTGCAGTGAGGGGCCCAGAACTGAACACAGTACTCAAGATGTGGCCTCACCAGTGCCAAGTACAAGGGCATGATCACTTCTCGTCCTGCTGGACACGCTATTTCTGATACAGGCCAGGATGCTGTTGGCCTTCTTGGCCACCTGGGCACACTGCTGGCTCATATTCAGGTGGGTGTTGATCAGCAACCCCAGGACCTTTTCCTCCTGGCAGCTTTCCAGACACTTTTCCCCAAGTCTGTAGCATTGCCTGGGGTTGTTACGACCAAAATGCAGGACCCAGTCTTGTTAAACCTCATACCATTGGCCTCAGCCTATCCATTCAACTTCTCCAGATCAAGCTTCAGCTATAACCTATTTTCCATTATCATTTAAACTCTACAGCCAATAGGACAATGAATGATTACAAACCACAGTTCTGAAAAACACGGTATTGCTTGTCCTTAACCAGTAAATGCTTCTGTGTGTAACTTCATTGGTACACATATTGTTTGCAAGCTTAGATTGGAAAAGTGACCTGTGGCTTTCTAATATAATATATATAGCCTATTGAACTATGTTCCAGCAAAGTATGTAGGACCTTGCAGATATTCCACCACAGGCACCAGTCAATGAGGTGATGTCCTGGGAGAATAAAACTGAATTAGAAAAAGAATGGCAATAAATTCAGAATAGGCATCCACAAAGTAACCTGAAAAATTTCTTCCTGGCAAAAAGCAAAGCAAATACTTTGTAGGGGTCATAAGAAGGGTTTGGGGAAAGCATTCCAGCACTGAATTAATGCAAAGTGATTCTACTGCTCTGGAGTCTATAAACTGTATTACTAACCAAGCCATTACTTCCCAAGAAGAGTCTGTTGGGCCTCTCGATGTTTACTATTAATATTTGCTAGCCATTTTGGTACCAGATTATTATTACCAGGCAAGTGATTGTGACATTAAGGACCTGCCAGCTAGAGATCTATTTTGTGTGCAAGTTTGTGCTTGTTTGGTACAACTCTTGTAACCATTTGGGAGTACGGTGTGTCAGTATGTTCCCCCAATTCCACATATTTTGTGTATCCAAACATAATGTTCCAAATTCCAGTTTCCATAACAGTTACTACTGTGATAGCAAACTGACATCAGATTTCTTTCAATGCAATTAGAATAGACAATGGCCTCCAAAGATAACTTAGTATCTTACTTCTATTTCAAATCCACATATATTAAGATCATTTTAATAACCAATTACAAAAGACCAAAGGATACCGGGGGCATTTGTGGCCAAGGTCAGCTAGCACCCTCTCAGGCATTTAGCTAGTTCAGTCCAGAAGCTCCTTCCAACGAGGCAGTTTAGATGCAACAAACTCAAAGACACCTGCATATAGCTACACGACTCTGTATGGCCTCATGGACAGAGAACATTTCTTTGCCTCATTCGTTTTCTAACACAGACATAGCAAAAGCATAACACAAAGAAAACTCTGTGCAAGTATGGTAGCTAAGTATTCACTTGATAAATACCACTGAATTATCCACCATTTTTAAGGAAGTCCCCACTGTGCGACAATGATAGATTACATAGATCTGCACGGTGGTAACTTTGGAGTTCAGAGTATTAGTCTGTTTGCAAACAAAAACACCAGTTCACCTAACTTACAAGAACTTCCAAAATGCAGTTTCTGTCTTCATAAGCAAACTGTACTCCATAGCTCCCTTTCCTTTAATACGTCTGTGAACTGATTTGTTTACACTATGTCTTCTGTAAGAAGTATTTAACATAGTTTTTGTAAAGCATTGTTCTTTGATACACAACAAAGACAAATGATTTAAAATGCATCTTAAGGAGACAAGCTCTTTATTTTCCAGAGTCAAAAGATGGGAATTCTTCAAAAAGAAACACCACTGTAGGTTTTGGTCTTACTATTCTGTTCATTATTTTAGTTTATTTCCACTTATAACACTTAATATAGCATCATTCACCTTTAAAAATGCTACTTGTTATATCTCATCCTTTTTCTGCCTTTATTTTTTTTCCTTTCTTCCAATATTTCCTCTTCTGTCATTTGCAGGGTTTTTCTTCTACTTTCCCTTCCCACTTTCTTCCTTGTTCTTTTTTGTCTGTTATCTGTCATTTAACTTCTTCCTACAGAAATATAGTCATACATCATATGAAACAAGTCAACTGTTAAATACACAGGAATTTATAGGCAGAAGTACACACCTGCCGAGTCTGACACTGTATCAGGTTTATTCAGTTAACCTCCAAACAACCCTACTGTGACATCCATCTCCAGAACAGCATCACTGCACGGTGCATTTCTTTTTCTGAGTCCAGCAGGTGGCCTCATACCTTATGCACCAAGTCCGTCTAACAGAAGATCACGCAAGAGAAGCTATAGCATCTCAGTCATACGTGGCTCACGTGCTCCAAGGAACACTTCCTCAGGAAAGCTTGTCTGCTGCTGCAAAATGCTGCCCCAAGACATGCTGCTGCTCTCATCCCTCTTCATGAATGAATACGTTAACTGTACATCTCATTACAATGTCAATATATGCCAAATGTCATGTTTGAGCAAGAGAAATAGAATAGTGTCTGTGCAGAGAGAGGAGTATATCTAAAAATATAGGGAATGGGATCAAGTCGATTGCTAGGCTAGAATACACTTCTTTGGCCATCCTGCCAATTTCTGTGAAGAAGGGCAAGCACTACTACTACAACATAATTCCTGATTATGAGTTTTTCAGCACACAGGAAAATGGTTTAATATCCTAAAAACTCCAGGAGCTGTTAATTTACCTGTAATTTCTCACACAATGAATCCTGACAAATTGTAAGCAGAAGCTTTTCAGTAATGGCAAACAAAAACTGAGTAACTGGATTTATTAATTTTTTTAATTACAACATAACATTTTTGCATATTTCTTCTGTATTTTAATATGAGACATGTCTTTGAATTACACAAAGGAGAGAGAAAGCTCCAGTGCTCTGAGCTGCAATTTTACACATGCAGCTACATAGATGGACAAGCAATGGCACTTTTCTTTCATCTAATACATAGCAAAGTGTGAGCGATAAAATTAATTAGATACAAACCTGTTCTTTAACAATAGGCTGCTGATGACAGATAAGTAGAGCCATTTATTCAGACACATTCAGATGGAGAATGTGGGGAAAACAAATAAACCTCTTACTGTTACCACTATCACACCAAATTCAATATAAGTGAAGTTTTTTTAACTGCCTCCTAATTAATCTGCTTTGATGGTGGTTTAAACTGACAAAAAATAAAATTACTTTTGGAACTCCTCCCTTTATTGGAAGAAATTAGCATGACTATCATTGGAAAGCTCTAAAAAGCTTGTTTTGATTTCATACCCACTCTCTGAGCTAATGCTACAGATCCCAGCATAGGTCACAGGCATCAAAGCACAAACCTCTACTACTTGAAGAATTAAGTACTGCTACCCAATTCCCAGAACTCATAGGCTATTAGCGCCCAACTGTATCAGCACTCCTTGAAAATGTCCTTCTCGTTTTACAAAGTGAATTACAGAAGTATGCAGTTTCAACTGCTTCAAATTCTAGCATTTTTTTATATATGAGTTTTAAAACCACAGGACTGGGATGCTCAGTCCAACCGTCTTTGTGAAACAACAAAGAGAAAACAAATTCATGTAAAAAGACATTTTTCTTCTTCCTCTACTTCTTTGTCTTTCAATTAGTTTCTATGAAAAAAGTAACCTATGCTGCATTTTACATCTCTTGTGATTTTTAGAATCCAGTTATCGTATGTATCTAAAGTGTATTTTATTCAAGTGACAAAATCTTAGTTTCTCTGTTTCAGTAAAAGTTTCATCACTTAGCTCAGTAAGGGAGAATTAAAAAACAAAGCAGAAAAGTATGTCCTTCGTTTCTACTTAGTTTAATTGAAGGAAAATGGTCACACTTCCAACAAAAGGAACAACTGACTAAAATTCCAGTGGGATAGAAATAATAATGAGATGTTAATACAAATGGACACAAGAGAGTAAAGGGACAACTATCTTGCAGTCCTCAGAAGGCTTTTTAGAGACTTTATACACAAAAAGATAGTTCATCGTTTCATTTCCCAGAAGTCTGTTTTCCTGAAAATCTCTGCTACATGATTCATCTCATTGGCAATGTTCCTCAGATGCACAGTTTTCGTTAGATGGCCCTGCACCTCCCTGTCACACTTTTTTTAAGTACTGAAACATGGAGAAAAAAACCCAACAATAACCTTTCCCAACATGAAACACTAAAGAACAGAGGAGATGACTGAGGAAAAACATCCTCCCTTCTCAGGTCTTCTGTCATTGAATTATTAAAAAAAAAAAAAAAAAACAACAAAAAACACCAAGTGCTCTTTGTAATATTTGTCACCAAAACACCAAAATAAGCACACTGATACAAACATTCTGTTATGCCTGCAGATAAAAGGTTTCAAACGGCTCTGCATTACAGGATATCCATCTCATTCAGCTAGCTGTGCCACTTCGTTTTTAAGAAAAGGCACCCAGACAGTCATGAAGTTTAAGATCACTGATCCTGTAATAAAGCTTGGGAAAAAGAACATAATTCCATTTATACTAAGAGATCAGTATAAGCTGAATATTTCCGTACTAAGTTCAGTCACCACTTACACTGCTCCTGGAAAGATTCACCTATATGAAAAGCAGTTTTATATATATATATATACACACACACACCCAGTACTGAATAGTGTTATGTGAAAATGGTTAATGACAGAGTAATGATTTCTAGCTGCACAGTTAGACTGAAGTCCCAATACAGAAGTTTGGAACAGTGTTTATTCTCACAAACTCCACAAAAGGTGGACACTCAGGAGATAGTGAAACTATTGGGTAGGATAACAACTGTACAAGACATCTGTTCAGTAGTTTAACTCACTGATGTCAGCATTTCACCTTTCCATGCAATCACCAGTCCACTTATCAAGAACGTAATTACCCAAAGATTGCATGGATTATGCATTACCCACTGAAGAAGAAACCCAGAAACTTTTCCTTATGATATTTTTATTTTAAAACTGAAGTACGAACTAAAACTAAAGCATTAACTCAAGCACTGTCTACAATTTCCTTTTATGTCTCGTGGACTCAAGAGAGCATACAGAGCTCCATGTTCCAAACATATGTATTAAACTTCTCTAGGAAGATTTCTAATTTTTAAACTATTGATTAGCATATTTGAGTAACTCAAAGGCAGTCAACAGTTAGGATCACAGGAAGCAACAGAGATTTTACTGGTAAACAGGCATCAAAAATGGACCTCCCTAAATCCCAACAGTAAAGTCATATTTGTCATGTCTTCCATATCCATCATACTACAGCATCGGAAATCTTCATGATAAGGTTTCAGAGAAGAGGTTCAAGTCTTAAAGGCTTTAATGTAGAACTGTAGTACAAACATTATCTAATAGGATATTCTACCTGGTCTTCAGGCACCATTCTATAAGTGTTACAGGTTCTCCTTAGACCCTGTTTGCCAGACTGATACAGAGGTCTGAAACACCTTAGGGCATCTGAACTGGCACAAAATGTCTGTGTTTTCACAAATTAATCCTACTTTTAGTCTCTAAACTTGCACACTAGGAAATCATTTGCAGTTTCTCTTTTGTTCCACTATCACAAGATAAAACATGTAGACTAAAAGTAATTGATCTGTTTATAAAGCATAATGGCACCGAATCCAATGGAGGCATCATCACTAGCTAGGATATCAAGTTCCTCTTAGTTCCACTACATTCTCTACCACTAACCTAGACAAGACTGACAGCATTCTGTCAAAACGAAAATAAACAGGAAACTATTAATGACAGCAACCTTCAGATTTAATATTTTTTGTATCATAACTTTGTCCGGTTTCAGTAATTTTAGTGGGAATTTTCACTTATTTTCAGTATTTCAAATTGTTGACTCCTAAACTACACTGAACAAAGCTCAAGAAGTAGAAGTCTCCTCCTGCTGGTTCATACATGTATTTTACTCTTTAATCAATTTTAACTTTTCATTTCCCCCTTTCGCCCACAGAGAAGTACAAGTTAATCAAAGCATATACAACCCATGAGATGAGGCTGAGATGAGCACCTGCTTTTGTGTCATATGCCCAGTATTCTAGGAAGTGGAAGCAGAACATGTTGAAAGAGGGCTTGGTCCAGGAATGGTCCAACACTGCAGTTAAACCAGTGAACAGTTTCACTGAAGTCACCAGGACCTATAGCTATGTGCAACAGACCCGCACCACAGCTGGTCATCAGGGACAGGGGTTGGAACCACTTACCTGCTTGAGGGCCAGCGTACACCCTCAGTGCTTTGTCAGAGCAGGGTTTGCTTAGCCCATACTTCACAGGATTAAATTCAGACAGCCCATCTTTTATAATCTGATTGCAGAGCTTCCATAAAAAATGAAGCTCTGTTCCAATTCCAGTGAGGTTGTATTGGGCAAAACCGTTTCTGTACATAGAATAAAATAGTTCTAGTATGCTTAACTCTTGCATCAGTCCTCCCAACTTTCACTTGGCTCATTGCTGCAATTCAACAAAGAAGCAATAAATAAAATACATTTCTATGCCAACAAAATATAAATTATATAGTATTTATTTTCCAAATTACTATTTAAGTACCACGTATCTTTTTTTCCATCAGGGTGTTTTTCTGCGCTCAAGGACAAAAATCTAATTGTAACTCAAATTTCAAATTACTGAGAAATTGTCTTATAATCATCTCCTAACAAGTATTTTGCTAGAAGTACATTTACCAGCAACATGAGAAGCACATTAAAATGCTCCAAACTTAAAAGACCCTTTCGGCTTCATTATCAATTAATTTAAGTTACATTCAGTGGAAATCTATTTTTCTGTTTTAAGGGGGCTTTTTTCCCCCACTAGCTACACAGCAGCAAAGAAACAACTAAAGGAAAAAACGCACACTTTCTATCTGGGCACTTACTTGACTTCCTTCACAGGGATTGAAAGCTTCATCTACTTACAGAAAAATAACTGAATAGTTGCTAGTATCTTGATCTAGCATCAGGGTATGTCAGAAGAGACAAAACCTTTGCTGGCAGAATTTAAATGAACAACACAGCCCCCGTGTCCTAAAAGCGGCGTGAAGTGCAAGTCCACTACATGGCTACAGGTTATTTTGCAGTTCACGGCATACAAAATGCTACGCTAAAGGAATACTTCTTGTCTGAATGCGTTTGCCTTTAAACAGTCAAACGCGGGTTATTTTTCATGACCGCTGCTTAAAACGGACTTGCAGTGGTTAATGACTATTAGTCTGAAGTGTCAAGGAAATACCGCTATTGCAATTCCAGACCTGCAGAACAGCTGCACGCGTGCTGAATTCAAGCGCAAGCACTAACAATGGCTATGCTAAACAGGCGTGAGGAGTAGCTACCACGCATCCAAGCTGCCTGCAGTACTTTTGTTTCAAAGTCTACCTCACCAGTAAGCTTATGTCCTACCCGATGAGCGATTTATTTAGGAGTGAGTTACGTCTGCACGCAGGGAAATAGGGCAACCCCCTCGTCGTCCCCATCTGCTTCTCATCCTTCCAGATAACCACCACACCACCATTTTTCCCCTCAAACAAAGGTTAAGGAAAATCCAACTTCTGTGAAAATAAAGGCAAAGGGGAAACTTCCCGGGGCGGGAGCGGCGAGGGGGCGAAGCCCGGGGGCAGCCGCTCGGCAGGGCAGGGCAGGGCTCCCGACCGGCAGAGCAGGCGATGGCAGCACGCAAAGTATTTCGGACCCGAGAGCAGACAAAAGAGGGTGTGTAGCAGCTGCACGGAGCGCGGCAGCCGCCCGCACGCCAGCCCGCTCCGCTCGGGAAGCGGAAAGTCCATTTCTGACAGGGAAAAACCCACCTACCCCGTCCCCCCTCTCACCCTGGCCCTTGCCGCCGAAGGCAAGGGCGCGTCTCCCCGTCCTCCCCCCCGCCGCCGCCAGCAGCAACGGCCACGGCTCGGCCCCGCCGCTGCCCGAGAGGGCTCAGGGCTGCGGGCGGGTTCAAGTTTTGGGGGCGAAGGGGAGAACCCCGCCACACGCACCCCACCACCCGCCCCGCCGCTTACCTATGGGGAGGTGCGAGGTGTCCGCCGCTCTCACGGCGCAGCGAGTCGCGGGGCTGCGCGGCGCCCGGAGGACATGGGGCTTCTCCGGTGAGGCGGCGGCTGTCTCAGGGAGTGACAGGGCGGCGGCTCCCCTCGCCCTTCTCCGGCACCGTCCTCGGCGAGACGCAGGCGGGGGGAAGTCATGGCGAGCAGGCAGGGAGCGGGGCCGGGGCGGTCACTGCCGGCCGGAGGAGGACGCGCGCCGACCGGGGGCTGCGCGCCCCCCCGCCGCCGCACGGACAGCCGGAGGCGGCCTGCCCCTGCTCGCCCGGCGGCGACGGGCGGGTGCCATAGCAGCGGGCTCCGCGGGCCGCCGGGAGCGGCGGAGGGGGAACGGCCGTCAGGCAGCCGCCGAGGGGCGAGCGGGCGCGTGTCAGCTCCGTCGGGCAAAACTTTGCCGGCTCCTTAGAGAGGTGCCCGGGCGCGACTCGCCCCCTGCGCTGCCCCGAGAGGATTCCCCGTCCTCACGGCCGCCCCACCGGCCCGCCCGCTCCCCTCAGAGCCGCCGGGGCTCTGCGGCCCCCGCTGCCCGCCCGCGGCAAAGTTTCACTCCGAAACCTCCCAGCTGCGGCCCCGTCTCCATGGAAACGAACCCCTATTTCCCGCCGCTCCCCACGGGACGATGGCCGAGAGGAGACGGAGGAGGGCGGCGGGCGGGAGCCGGGGCACTCCCGGGCCCCTCGCCCGCGGGGTGGCTGCGGAGGCGGCAGCCGGAGGCCCGGGGGGCGGCCGTGACGATCCCGCCGGGGCCAAGCGGGCACTAGGCAGGTCTAGCCACAGGCGGCAGCCGTGAGGGGGAGCCTACGGCGGGGCCGGACGGGACGGCGGTTGAGAGAAGAGGCAAGCGGAGCCGCGGGACGGGGACGAGGCTCCTTCTCTACCTCCTGCTTGCCGGGGAAGTTTCCCCTCCCCAGGGCAAAGCGTCAGCGAGCCGCCAGGACCTGCTGGCAGGGCAGCTCCGCCACCAGGCCTCCCAATGCTGCTCTGCTAGCGGCCCCGCCGGAGAGGCGGATTTGTAGGGCGCCCGGTTCCGCCCCGGCGGGCTGAGGGGCCGCGGCCACGAGGGAGGAGTCACCGGCGGGGGCGGCCGGGGGAGTCGGCGAGGGTGGGGAGCGCGGTGCCGCTGCCGGAGCCGCTGGCGCGGCGGGGGAGGCGCGGTCGGGTCTTCGGTTTTTCCGCGCGGGGCAGCGGGGGCCTCGGGATGCGGGGCCGTGTGTCTCCCCTTCCTCCCCTGGTGTGAAAGCCGGATGGGAACCGTGGGAGCGCGGAGTGATTCACCGAAATGTGGGGGGATTTAACCTCAGAGGCAATTACACTTTTATGATTCAGCTCTTTTTTTTTCTCTTTTTTTTTTTCTTTTTTTTTTTTTTTTTTTTTTTTTTTTTTTTTTGGTTTGTTGCCGCCCCCCTCCCTTTCTCCCGCCCGGGGCGTGAGCGTTTACCTACCTTCGGCTTGCC
>WTSP01001959.1:0-44498 GCA_025331215.1 Actenoides lindsayi | reverse complement strand
TTGAGGGTGTCCCTGCTCACTGCAGGGGGGCTGGACTAGATGACCTTCAGAGGTCCCTTCCAGCCCTAGCCATTCTAGGATTCTATGATCAACACTCCTGCCCAACTTGTCATCTGCACACTCCCTGAGGGTGCACTGAATCCCCTTGTCCAGAATGTTGATAAAGGTATTAAAGAGAACAAGCCCCAGTACTGAGCCATGGGCAACACCACTTGTGACTAGCAACTAACTGGATTTTACTCCATTCACCGCCACTCTTCGGGCTTGGCCATCCAGCCAGTTTTTTACCCAGTGAAATGCACGCCCATCCAAGCCATGAGCAGCTACTTTCTCCACGACAATGTTGTGGGAAATTGTATCAAACATTTACTAAAGCCTAGGCAGACACCATCCACAGCCTTTCCCTCATCCATGAAGCAAATCCATGAAGCATGAAGTCACAGAAGGAGATCACGTTAGTCAAGCAGACCCTGCCATTCATAAACCCAAGCTGACTGGTCCTGGTTGTCCTGTATGTGCCATGTGATGGCACTCAAGATGATCTGCTCCATAACCTTCCCCAGCACAGGGGTCAGGCTGACAGGCCTGTAGCTCCCTGGATCCTCCTCCTAGCCCTTCTTGTAGATGGGCATCACATTTCCTAACTTCCAGTCAACTGGGACTTCCCCAGTTAGCCAGGACAGATGGAAGCCCAAGAGGCAGTTCTAATGATCCCCCTTCTTACTTCTGCAACAACTGAAAGCTCTATAAACAAGTTTACACAGCCAATGAGGAAAAGAGTTTATAATCACCTCAGCAGTGATAGTTGAGAACAGCTTTCCAGTAGTACTTGTGTAAGCAAGACTATTAACATTGAGATGGTCCTGATGCTGTTTATGAGAATCATTTTATGACTAGCTATGATTAAAATCTTTCCAGCCTATACTTTTTGTCCAGCCTTGTGAAATCTGCTGGCATAAATATACTGTTTAAGAGGCAAAACCTACACTGTCAAAAGTCACCTTCTCAAAACCAGTTTGGTTTATTTCCACAGGCAATGTAAAACGGAAAATACTTATTTGGCAGGAAAGATGAAGGTAAATAAGAAATGCTTTGGCTACCACAGGCTATGGTCTATGAATCCAGGCTGGGTTCCAGTTTCTAGCTAGGTGGAAAGAATGCTGGCATCCAGTTCAGAGAGAGGAAGACAGTTTTGCAATGTTGGTTTCAGAAATCCCAAATGATCTTCATTTGGATTATATTTGAGTTCCCCAGGCTTTCTAAGGTTCCATTATCTCACACACTCCCTGTAACGTTCTGAGGGAATTAAACATTTTACGGCAAATCTGCTCATTATGTGCATTTGTAATCCTTTATGGAGGTCAAGTTCCACAGGAGTACCATTAAATACAGCAGATCATTTTGAGCTAATTTTTAAGGTATTTATTTTCCATTGGAATTGAATTTTCTTCATCTGCTCTGATAGCACAAGAATTCAAATTCAAGTGACATTTCTTACTCTGTTTTTGATGCCAATTATCTATTTGAAAGGGCCCAACTCTATTCTCGTTCATATAGATTTCTGCATGAGTAACTTTGATTTAATCTGAGGAGTAAATCTTTAATTTAATTTTAATTATCTTTGATTTAATTCTGGAGGAGGAGAAAAATGTTCTGTCCAATATACTAGTTTGCTTTCTGTGCTTAGAGCTGGAGTGTCATTTTAAGTGGACAACAAATATAATTTCATTTTATTTTTTTCCCTGTCTCAAGGATCCCTAAAGGACCTGCAAATCTAGTACGAGCTCTGGTTTTTGTTCAGGCAAAAATTCTTTTCGCACGCGTGAATCAAATTGAGATTGTGTTTAATTCTGAGTTATAATAAACTCCCTCTAATGTCGGCAACACCTTTTGCTCACACACAGATATAAAATGAGGGAAATTCCACTGAAGAGAATGCAGTTCTCTGGTGCTTCACCCCTAGCAACAAGAGGTGAAGATGTTCTGGTTGGAGATCAGACTGATGACTGTCAGTGGCAGTTGTGCTTTGATTCAGACACAACCTGTTAGCTGCAATCAGGAATTGATACTGAGGAGGTTGCTAGGTCCAAAAAAATGGAGTCTCCTTCACTTTGGGTTTTCAACCACCTACATGGAACTATCCAGTCCTATCTGTGATGCTTGGAGGTATTTCACCTGGAACCCGACCAGTGGTTAGGACTCACGAAATGTGATGTCATTACGTAGCTATCTCTAGGAAAAATGTAGGTATCCATGTGTGGGAAACAGCATCAAGCCATGTATTTGTATCTGGTGTCACTCTATGCTAGGGCAGAAAAATTAGCAAAGGAAAACCTGCCCTGGACTGAACACAATAGCACAGAAAAAAAATAAACTGTAACTTAAAGCGTTTCATGTTTTCATTAAAACTGTGTAGGGTGGGAAATAGCTACAGTTAGACTTGAAGATGTAAAATGGCCATTTAAGATACACAGATGGAGATGGACTGCAGATAGCACAGCTAATAGCACCGTGCAGAATTTTTTTTAAAATCATTTTCATAGCTAATATATTCTCTATTCAAGTAACAGAATATCTATTGGACCTGAGACTGCTTTCCACTGTGATGGCATGCAGTAACTAACTCTGTTTAAGTGATTTTGGGTTCTGCCAGCATAAAACTGATGTAAGAATATAATCAGGACCATTTCATCCTCTGGCAGTAAACCAAATATGCATTTGGATTCTCTGATTTTCTTGTGAGAATTCCAGTAAGACTATTTATTATTAAAAAAAACCCAAAAAACGAACAAACAAAAAAACACACACACACAAAAACCCAAACCAAAACAAAAAAAACCCAAACAACAAACCAACGAAAAAACCCTAACCAACCAAACCAACCACCCCTATACATAAGGAGCTATAGAAATTCATCACAATTCCTTCGAACCTTCTCATTCTCCCTCTATTCAGTAAATTCATTGTTTTAGTCAGTTAACTGTACTCTTACATTCCTGAGTTAATGCTACAATAGTCAAGCTGCTTAAAGACTTTTGAGCTGTTACATAGCTCACACCATGAAGTGAACATAGGCAATATTTTATTGTGACCTCCACACTCCCATTTTCTTATAGGAAAGAGACATTTGCAAAACCATGCTGTAAAATCTGTATTCACATGGGAAGCCAGTGACATTCATCCAGAGTTTGCTGATTCAAGTCAGCTGAGACATATTTGGGCTCATATGAGCACACGGGTTGGGTCTCTAGCAGTACGTAGTTGTCTTTGTGCTTGGCAATCTCAGGAGGATGTTGCCATCTGACTCTCTTCTTTTTTTTCGTACCTCTACTCTTTGTAGAAATTAACAGCACTTTTATTAGGGTTTTTTTCCCCAAGATTAGAAAACCTGTAAGGAGGGCTAAATGTGATTTATGAATACACAACATTTCCCAGATAATACATTAATACATACAATATTTGTGACTAAAGTGCATGGGCTAAGCGTTAGCATAATCATCACTCCTGACACAGACACTTGACAAGACTTAAGTCAGGCAGCCATGGGCAAGCAATGAGGTATCAGTCAAAACGAGCTTCCTCATGAACTGAACCTAATCTTGCCTAGATGAGTCTTTCAATCCTGTTTTTTTCTTTTTTTTTTTTTAATGAATTTTTATGTCTGCTTTTCCCTCCAGACTCCAAGTTACTATTACCATCTGCACTATGTCATTTCAGTCTTTGCTTTTACATTCCTCATCTTACGTGGCTTTTGGTTACAAACTGTTGCAGATCAACACTGCTCAATGAAGGTCACAGTTGTGCCACGCAAAACTGGGCTGTGTGTCACACGAGTTACAAAGCAAACTACTCTTACTTTCAGTAACTGTAGGCAAGAGTCATCCCATCTACCTTTAGCCAACTAAAGTCAAAGCTCAGTTAGGTGGAGGGAGGACACCCTCCTGACATTAATTCATCCTGCCTTAAGACAGTTTTCCAAGAACGAGAACACAAATTACATCCTTTATTGCTCCACTGATGGCAAAAGGATTTTAAGTCAGTACGTTGCCCCGAGATCTTCGTGTTGGAGATGACTATCACCCTACGTGATCAAAAGACCTTGCTGTCACGATACAGAAATGGAATTCCAGGAAACTGCAAACAGTTGTGTTACTACCTGTGATAATTTGAAAGGGAGTTACTTATAAAAGCTTTTCTAAGAAATAACCAAGAAGCCTGCTATCAATTTATTCTGAATAATACCTTTTTTTTTCCCCTCTCATACCTACAGATCTGCCTCTTTAAAAAAAACTTTTCAATGTGATCAAGTATCTTGCTTAATCTCTATTCCTTTAGAGGAGATTTAGGAAAGCACGGGACAATCATTGCTCTGAATATGTGAGTGGATGACAAAAAGAGAAAGACATGTAAAGAATTGAAACAGACTGAGAGGTGTTTGGATGCCATCGATTACTCCAGAGAGCTAATTGAATCAAAAGAGCCTCTACAAATGAGCATTTATAAAGTTGTTCAATAGATTTTATTTCAAATCAAGGATTAATTCTGTGCGCTGGATTAGGAGTCGTCCCCGGCAAATAGGTATCATTCACTTCTTAAAATTGGATTTATTTGCAGGTGATGGCTAATTAAAAGTAAAGTATGGCTCTTTGCACTGCAGGAAAAAAAGAAAAAAAAGATAAATTTCCTCTAATCCAGATTCAAAACCAAATTACTCCTGACAACAGCGCAGAGAGTTAAACCGCTGTGTGATAGTGCTGCAGTATTCCTGGCCTGTAGAGAGCTGAGCTCAAGATCTAACAGGGCTTTTGCTTTGTAGGCTGATGGAGGCTGGGAGACTGTTGAGATGGAATGAAAACATTTTCCTCTGGGAGGTTTCCGTTCGGCTGCAGCTGTCTAACACCCACTGCGAGTTAATTCAGAGTGGCACAAAGCCATAGCTTCACATCCACGCAGACTTTCTGCTTCTTGGTGAGCACTGGTGGTGGAGCATTGTAAAGGAGTTATCTCATCAAATTATGGGATGTAACAAAGCATTTTTTTTTAGGAAGGACCATAATTGCATGTAACAATGATTTAAAGAAAAAAAAAAGAAGAAATAATACATGGAAGGCATTTAGAGGGGGAAAAATAATCCCCATGTAGTACTATAATAAACATTTTCCATGCTTCTAAGATCTGGAAAGGACCTGTAATGTTGATACGTGGCAATCTGTAAAGAAGGTATCCACAGAAACAATGCTGAAAGTTGGCTCAGAGGAAACAAAGTCTCACCAAAGCTGCATGCCTTATAATGTTGTATAGCAAAGCCACCCTGGCATATGTTCAATAAGTTTCCTCAAGGAAGATAACCAGGTTTGAAAAGGGAAGTTTGATCTAATGGAATTGCCTAACTCTGCACCACATCCCTAAAATACTGTTAGTCTAAGCTACCTCTATGTTATAAGGGTTTGCCCTACAAGTAAAATTAATAGAACACTAATACAGCATTAAAGAGCTGGCCTAACACAGCTGTCGATGACTTTAAGCCTATTTGCCACTGTAAAATCCTACTGAGTCTATGCAGTCCAAACGGGAAGGACTAAAACGTGTTAATTAACTTGCATTATTGAACATACATACCTGACAACAAAAATCTTTCTAAAATACTAAAAGGTTTTATGTGAAGATTTTATGGGAGCTATAAATTATACAGGTCTTGTGACAGACGACAGCAGCATAGCTCTGTGACTTCCCATTTTCCTATCACCCCTTTAATTCTCCCCAAGCACGGCACTGCTCCCACTGCCCCTGACCAGTGACAAAGTGTAGGCATGGGCAGGGATGAATATCAACATCCCAGTGCCTGGTTGACGTACCCTACAAGTGACAACTAGACTTGGCAGAGGCAAACAGATACACTTCCTGGTATAAATCTTGGAACCTACCATTTGTGTTGCAAAACAAAGACCTCTTGAAGCCAGTGAATATTAGCCCAATTAGATATTTTCCGGGTTTTTAAAGCACTCTAAAAAGCACTCCAAATCTCTGCCTTCACAAATCTCACCTCTATATGGCATGTGGTATGGTAAAACCCTCTTAAAACATTCACCTGAGAAAGTGGTTAAGGTTTGAATAGGAAAATTGCTGGCTGAAGCTAATTGGCCCAGTTTTCTGGCTGTGATCCATCCATCCCTAGTAATGATAACACCTCCTGCCAAAAGAGTGAAAAAAATATTTGTTCTTTATGTGTTTCTTTCCCCCTTTTTCCAGAGTTCACCCCGTAGTAAGGCATTTAGATCTCTCTTTTCAGATCTTGAGTTTTGCTGCCCCAATTTTTACAGTATACCCCTATTTCTAAAGCATCTGAACTGGGAGTTGATAAGATAGGTTCCAATTCAGCTCTTTAAACAAAATATATTGGGGATTTTGGGGATTGGGCTGACCCAGGTAAAGGAGCTTGCACTTGGCCTTGTTGAACTCGATGAGGTTCACATGGTCTCACTTCTGGAGCCTGTCAAGGTCTCTCTGGATGGCATTCCAGCCCTCGAGTGAATCTACTGAACCACTCAGTGTGAAGTCATCTGCAAACTTGCTGAGGGTGCAACTCAATTTTACTAGCTATGCCAGTGATGAAGATTCTAAATTCTATCGGTTCCAGTACAGATCCTCAAAGGACACCGTTTGTTACTGGTTTCCATTTGGACATTGAGCCCTTGACTGGAACTCTTTATCCATCTAATAGCCCATCCATCGACTCCATCTCGCCTATTTAGAGGCAAGAATGCTGTGGGGGACAGCTCTGCTCAGCAGTAACTAAAACATCCCTGTGTCACCAACACTGTGTCCAGCACAGATCCAAAACACAGACCCATTCTAGCTACTGCAAAGAAAATCAACTCTACCCCAGCCAAAACCAGCACATCCTAAAAGTCTGTGTTTCCTGCATTTAAAATGCAAATAAGAACCAAACTTCAACAAAAGCAGTACTCTGCAAACTGCACACACACAAAAAAAAGGCAGTGTTGAGACATTCAAGTTTTCTTAATTCCCTCAAGCAGAGGGCTGATTTGGGGAAAATATGTACGTTGATTCAAGTTTGTCACTAATTGCCATGGCATCGCTTCTCCTCACCAAAGACTGCCTATATCCTTAGCCAGTTATCATTCCCCACTAGGCACCCAAAACGGTGCTCACCTAAAATAAATAAGACTTGCATCTTTGCCCTGGTGTATTCAGTGCTGCAATTATATAGCACTGCAGCCAAGTATAGGAAATGAGAGTAGCCTGTGTCCTCGGCACTATGTAAGGCAGGAGAAAAAAACCCAAACTCTAAGTTTCCTTCTTTTGGATAGAAAAGAGAAAAGGGAGATAATAAGCGGTCTAAGTGAGAGGTTTGGATTGCTTATCTTGAAGTAGTGATTGCCCTGCAACCACACATGCAGCCTGAACAAAACAGCTGAGTGTCTATTATCTGGTTTTTTTGCAAATTTCTCAGCTATTTCACGTGAGCAGATTTTACTCAAGGTTCAAAACTCTGCTGTCGATGAGATCTTAAAAATACTTGCACTTTGGGATTGCCTCTCATCAACTTTGTCTGCATTCCCTGGCAACCTTGCGTAAGAGAATTCTGGACCTGGGTAAGATACACCAGCAATATTTAGTATAGTGTTAGCTCCCTAACAACACACACAAGACATTAGGACCAGTTAGAGAGGGCAGCCATCTGGTCTGCTGGTACAACTTCTCCTACCGGATATCTGAGTGAGAACCTCCTAGAGTCAATGTCCCTGTACACTCTCAGTGTATTTTACCTGAAGTTTTCAGACTCAAGCCTTAGGTTCTACGTTAAACGAGTACTGCTCCTGAAAGCAATGAGACTAGAGAAAAGCATCAAGGAAACCATGGAATTAAATATCATAACGTCCTGGGGAAAACGTGGCTGATTGGAATGTGCTGTAAAACAACTTTTGTAAATATTCTTAGCCACATTTTTTTTTTACATATATATACTATTACATAAGTTGTAAGAAAGGACAGTTAGCACCTCAAGTATCAATAACTTACATTCTCTTGAGGAGGATCTGCTTGCCCTGACGTAATTCGGTCCTCTCAAGTTACAACCAAGTTTTCACTAGACCAAGGAGTTTCTTTGAAAAAGAAATCTCCTTACAGCTGCACCTTTGGATATCCAGAAGGTATTTTATCATGATCTGTTTAGTAGTACAAATGTATATAGGACACTCGTGATAAAAGAAATTGAATTAAACGAGAGAAGGAATGATTGCTTGCAACGACAAGCTCTTCATGACCTTGAAAACGGAAGATCACAAAGGATCCAAATATATGGTGCAACACAGAAATGATGTAAAATACTCTTAAAAGAAACAGCTGTAGCAAGATGAGAAGAAACCAGATAATTGACACCAGATGTCCCTCTCAGACAGTGATGAAAGAGTAATTACAGAGGGAGAGATAGTATCCTGTGGAGAACAGATGAGCTTCACCAGCAGCTCTACACGAATGCATAGAGAAAAACATGACAAGTTTCATCACTTCCTATGACATAAAAAGAGAACACGAGGGAAAAATCTTACCTTATGCACTCAAGAAGAAGACAGAGAAAGTCATGATGCCTTTAAGAGGAAAAATATCTGGGACAGATGGCATCACTAGTGATATCATAAAAGCTGGAAGGAACCCAGTAACCCAGCCAGAAAAACTCATCAACTTGAACTACAAGGAACAAAGTGTCAAAGGACTGGAATTATACTCTAATCACTCTTCTGCACTGTAAAAATGCCAAAGGTACTAAGAGACCTACAGCCTTCTTATGGACTTCCAGCCATTTCTTAAGTTGTTGAGCCCATTAGCTGAGCAATTGACTTTTGTAACAGCTACAGTTCAACTACTCTGAAGTAGAGAAGAATACTTTATACAGCACATTTCATGTTGGTGTAGTAAACCACTAAATGCACATAATTTCTTAAGATAGATAATGACTCTCTGATAGACTATCTACATGCCTAAGTAATGATACAGCAATATGTTGAAAAATACATTCCCCCAAATCAAACCTTAACAAAATGACACACTCCTCCACTTATACTCCCTGGGGAGAGGATGAGAAGGACGATGAACTGTATGTGACAGATGTTAGTCAGAGTTCTTAAAGCTCTACTGGGAAGCAATTACATTACGCTGATGAGAACGGCTTGAGAATCTACGCAGAGGATAAAATGAGTATTGAATCAGTAGCCTCTGAATATGCCTACATATTCCTTCTGAATAAAAATAAATATTGATAGGAATGGTTTCAATCTACAATTGACAAGTACTTCCCCAAATTTACACCTAATAATTTTTTGGAAGGCCTTTTGAAGGGACTTTAGACCAAGTGTTCAGAACCCGTCCGATGAGATTTGTTCAGTAGCTGAACTTAAACTAAGATCCTTAGTCTTAGTTTAGTTAGTTAGTCTTAGTTTAGTTAGTTAGTCTTAGTTTAGTTAGTAACCTAACACCACACATCTTTAATGAACTCAGCTGTATTTCAGAGCTTCTGAACAATACTGTTCTCCTTGAGTACATATCTATTCCATTTCAATGACCTTTATTTTATGATACCTTTTTTCTCATTTGATTCCGTTTTGCTAATGCTGTGCTAGTCCAACAAACCAACAGAGCTAGTTCTGAAGAACATTTTCATGACAAAAGCACTCTTCTATTTCCTGGGGGATATTTTGATTAATTTTTTTTCAAATCAGCTAGTGGTTGGAACACAGAAAGGTGAAAGCATGCTGAAGTTTTTTATTACACCGGTAAAATATTTCCCGAGGAACTCTAATTAGATAGCTCTTCGTTAACACTGTATCTCTAAGGTAGTCTAATTATTTGGTAAGAATATTCATTGATGGGACAGTGAGTGAAAAATTTAAATGAAACTTCCGGTTAACTTCCTAGCAGGCTACAAATATGGGAAATCTCTCCTCATGGTACAGTGGAAACATTATCAAAAGACTTGAAGGAATGATTACTAAGATTGCATTTATGATATAATAGAAGAATGTTGGATTCAGAAACAAATCTTCATAGTCTGAAGAGAGCCTTATCAGTGCAGATAATATCTTCGTTGATAGATCAAGGCATAATTATATGTATTCAATGAGTCTCGGGTCAGAGCCACGGTAAAGTACACTGGATCTTATCATGTCTTCTTTTAAGAAGCACCGGTGAAATAATTTAGATGTCAAAGGATTATGCTTTCTTGAAAATTTGTACTGATACGTGCAAAAAAAGCACTTGTGCAATCAAGAAACACTCTATAGTATTGGTGTACTTATGGGTTTCAGCAGTGGAATTTTCAGCGTGAAAATTAAAAACCTAGAAAAAGTGTTTGCAACGAGGGCATGAACGTTTCAGAGAGGGAGCTCATGCTCTTCAAATTGCTCTAGGCATGGCTTTTTAAATAAGCAGGTTTCCACTCTTGAATAGCACCATTGAGTGTACTCCATCAAGACAACTGGCAGTCCAAACAAAGGACATTATCAAACATGTGTGAAATGGTAATTATGCAACTGTCATTAGTCAAATCAGCAGCTGTTAGAAGAAAACTCTAAGTGACAGATGGAAACATTCTTTTTCTTTTCCTTCCTGCATTTCCATTCTCCCCCTCTCTCTCTGCCTAGATGAGACCTTTTTTAAACTGGAACTGTCTGGGAAAGTGGGGCACTAAAAATAAAGATTCGTTACTTTCTCTTAACTTGTGTTCATCAATGCTTTGATAAATTTGTCCAAAATAGGTAAATAATGAGCAACATTGCCCTCTGATGGGCTCTGTTTTGCTTTGTCAAGAGTAAACATGCATGAAATAAATCCATTTCTGATTTCGTGGGGAGAAACAAAACTAACTGAAGTAGAGATGCATTTTTTTTTGGACAGCTTTATCTGATGTCATGAAAGGGACTAAAGACTTCCTGAAGTAAAAATCTCTTCTTAGATGTTGGCCTTAGATGGGTTACAGTGCATACTTCTTTTTAAGCATGTAACATCCATTTGTAAAATAATAATTCTTACAATGGGACCGGTAACTTTTAAGCACCCACTTAATGGTTTTGTTGGACCAGGGCCTCGTATTAATATTGACTTTTTGTTAGTTACCCACAATAGATGGAAGAAATCATGAGACCTGACTAAATCAGTGCCAGAAAATAGTAACAAGGCAAACCTTTCCAAAGTTTGTTATCTCCAAAAGAAACATCAGAAAGAAACAGAAATATCAAAATAGATTTTGAAATACTGTTCTTGGTATATTCTTGGTCCATCAGAACTATGAACAAGCAGATTTCCAAGAATCCAAGTGAAAAGAAAAGTTTATAACATGTACTCCCTTTTCCAGAACTATCCAAACAGGAGTCAGATTTAGAAAATCTGTCTATACCAAATCTAAAAACTCAAAACTGTTAATTTTCAGAACTGATTCCTAGGGCTTGAACTTCAGCTCCCCCCATCACAAAAATCAATACCAACAGTGGCTGCCAGTATAAACTAGATTTCTGGGTTTCTTCCCTTCTCCCACATACCCAGATCTGTGTATCCACTCAAACTAGGGGCATAAAACTGAGAAATTTATTAATTCACTTTCCTATTATCCACATGGTGTTAAAGCTACAGTTACAGAAAGAAGCAAGTGATGCTCAGCAGAAATAATATGTAGGTAAGCAAACAGTACTTAGATGAAAACTATACCACTGGAAATGTTTCTTTTGATTTAGAGAATACACCTTTTACAGGCAATACACTGAGCCAGAAGAGAGTGATGAACTTGGCTTACAAAAAAAGTGATGCACAATGTAGTTGCTCAGCACTCACTGACCAAAGTTCTCAAGCAGCAGTGTCCTTCAGTCAACCACCCCTAATTTATATACTGAGTATGACATCATACACTATGGATTAGCCCTTTGGCTCGTTTGGATCAGCTCTCTTTGCTGTGTCCCCTGCCAGCTTCTTGTGCACTCCCAGCTTCCACTGGTAGGGAAGTATGAGAAGCTGGAAAGTACTGGACTTAGTATAAACACGGCTTAGCAACTACTAAAACGTCAGTGTGTTATCAACATTACTTTCATCCTACATCCAAAACACAGCACTGTATCAGCTACTGAGAAAAAAAATTAACTTTATCCCTTCTGAAACCAGGACAGATAGAAATAATAACTATTCATTTATTTTCCACATCTACCTTCCTCACAAAAACCACACGTACGTGTGCACACAGACAAGGCCATCACTAACAGTAACACAGATCAGAAATTCATTTTCTCCCTTTTCAACCACACATATATTTGAGAATTTCAAATATTGATAGGTAACTGATTTTTAGCTGTTTTTAAACATACTCTTCCTGATCCACTCTGAACAAGTTCCGTGGAAGAGTACCATCAGTGTTTATTCATTTCAATTTTAAAATATCCACAGCATGTAATGGTTTCAGATGGCATGAGCAATTTTCTAATGCTTCTTTTATGTTACTTGTTGATGTCTAGAAACTATTTTTTTTTAGGATCAGAAATCACCTAATGGACTGAAATCAAGAACTGACACTATTTCAGATATATAAATTTAATGATGAATCAACTAACTTTTTAAATAGTCTTAACAGGCTATTCTCTAAGACAAAAGGTAAGTAAATGACTCAATTTGTGGCATAAAAAACCATTCCTTTTTAAATAACTACTGCCTCATATTATTTTATATCTATTAAAATATTCCAGTAAGTAAGTAAATATGACTTTATAAGAAGTCCTTGAATAAAAAAAATAATCCCTGATGAAATAATATTTCTGGAAACATAACTGATCTCTGCATTACTATAACATGCCAGTGTCTATCCTATTTCTTAATTCATTTTCACAAACTAACGAAGGAGGAATAGACCAGTTGCAAAGCTTGCCTGGATGTCTGGCTGACTTGATTCCTGGCTGTAGAGAGAGGTAGCTTTAATGAGCTTTTTCCAGTTCTCAAAGAACTGCTAAAGACTGTAAAATCTCAGAGTATCAGGACAGAAAGTAGAGCTGACAGAACAATCTGTCCTCTGCCTTCGTTTACCTACACAAATTTTCAAGTACCCCGAGAATAAATACTAAGAAATTTTTATATAGTTTGATCTGTATTATTTCTTTTAGTTTCTTAGCCAATTAGTTAGAACTTCAGCATAATTTATTGGTTTATTGCCACACACTGTTTTTCACATACCCAAGTATAAACCAGCAGTAAGCACCTTCATGAAGATGTAGGTGTCTTGTCAGTGAAGCAGTTCTATATTTCATTTCTCTATTATAAGATCATATTCCAAACTTTTTATATATGCCCTTTCATCAATTTATTTTGGAATCAAGTCAGCTATCGTATACATTAAGAGCTTTTTATGCTAGAATTATATTTAGTTCCTTTGATAACCGAGGTATAGAATGCCTAGTAAACCTAAGAGATGATGAGTGGTTTAGGTCATGGTCTTGTTGCAAGAAATACTCTTTGAATCATTTTTGACAGTTTTATAAGCCTTCTTATATCAAAGCTATCAATGAAGCATGCCTCATTAATTGAGAGAACATCTAATTGCCCTTCATGGGTAAGCCTCAAAGTAAGAATTCAGGTTTTTCCTTCCCATAATAGCATGAAGGTGCTTGTATTTCTAACAAGTGTTGCTCCAAAAGCAAACGATTCGCACCTTTTCAACAGCTTTCTGAGAGGCAATGCGGATCTCATATTACAACATATAATTATCTTTCCCTATTAAGAAGGAAAAGTTGGAAAAAACCTGACAATTATTCACCAGCTGAAAAAGAACGGCTGAAGTGGAGTCCAGAATGGGCCTTGGGGATGTATTTGTCAAGTGTAGTGACCTCGCTTAGGAAGGCAAGTCCAAACCTCAGCCCACTGTGGGGACAGGACAATGTGGTCGCAGACCGGAGAGCTGAGAAGCCCTCCTAGATCCAGGAGTAGGTCCACTCTCTGTAAATATCCAGGCAAGATAAAGCTGTTCGAAGTACTTTAAAATTCCTTCTCTTTCTTCTGTCACAAGACACATCAACACATTAAAAGTGCCAGTTCCGAAACAGGAAGTAGTACATCCTTAATTTGTCTGAACCGGTCGAATTTGTGCATGGTCGTTTTTTTCTACTCGTACGGATCGTTACTTCATGACTTCCAGGGAACCTTGGAAAATGTTTATTAAGGACAAGTTTCAAGTAGGTATGTCCACAGTGTTACAACAGAGCTGTAAATGGTAGTAACTTACTCCTGATGTAATGCAAGGCACGCACGCAGTGGGACATAGGAATATGAGAGAAAAAGAACGGAAGACACCTTAGGTTACTTTTCTGAGTGGACCTTTTTTTCCCCCCAAACGTGTGAGTCAAATGTCAATTTGGAGCATTTTTACCGAGTGAATTAAGAGCTCGTTCTTGACAAAATGGTGTGGCAAGGAAATCTCTCGGCACGGCGTGGCATGAGAGTGTGAAGGAGAAGCCACTGCACAACTGCTGGGCAGCCCCTGATGCAGAGGAGAGAACAGTCACAGGAGAGAATCAATGCAGAAAAAAGTCCCCTACATTTGCCTCAGAAGCACTACTTCGGGCCTCCTTGGCTCACCCCTCTCCATTGCTTTTTCTTGCTCCATCCTAGTCAGGAGACTGTTAGCAAATTAATCATGCTAACGTAGTTATTCCCAGGCATTCCTAGAGTTTCAAAATTCATCATGTTTTACGTGTCAAGATAAGTCTTGAGTTTGTACCCAGGCCTCAAATTTTAGATTCAGTTTAAGAAGATTGAAATGAACAAAACACTCCCCCCAAATATCTGAAAGACCATTATAGATGAAAAAATGAAAGTTGTCTCAATAATGATGGAGAATGGTGTTCTTTCCTCAAAAAAAAATGAAGAATAAGTAGAAATACAGTATAGTATAATATAATGCAATATAATATAGCATAAATAGAAGTGGGATGGAGAAATTGATAAGAAAATACTACCAGTTTAATCAGGTATATTCAAGAAGGTTTGAAATGTAGGAAGAACAACAGATTCTCACCGGTTTTTAATAAAATATACAATAGCACAAACCCAGGGGAATAGCTGGCAAGCATCTCTCACGTTCTGAATGCAACAAAACCCCTCATATTCCTGTTAGCGAATTGCTTAGAAATAGCAAATAGTGACAGTAATCATCACTGAATTTCTATATTCATAAGAACTTCATAAATATCAAATAGTGTCCTAAACAACATGCAGTGTATGCTCGTTTTCAATAGCTATAAATGCGGTGATCACATCCGAACTTATCCATTATTTACCTGTATTTGTCAGTATCCATAAACAGAAAGGCTGCAAACATTTATTAGAACTGAAAAAAATGTGAAAATCTAGCATTTATTTACAGAGAAGGAGTCAAACTCACTATACTGCATATTTTGCTCCTTCAGATAAGCACCACAATTCTTTCTGCATCTTGTATTCGAGGCAGAAGGAAACAGAAAAGACGTTTGTCTTTAGTGAAACCGTATGCAACAAACCCCACAATTCCTTTCACAGCTCAGGGTGGTATAATTGAAATGAAAGGTAGCTTTGTAACTGAAAATATTAGCATTTTCTTTGGAAGTAAAGATTCAGGTCTGATTCAAAACAGAAGTCTTCTCATTATTACTGAATAAAAATAAAAGATAAGAGATCAGGAAGGCTCTTAGAAACAGGTAGAACTGGGGTTTGTCCTTGTCATTGTAATTGGGGTTAACTTCTTATCTAGACAAGACTGGAGAAAGTGTCAGTCTACAGCTGGTAAGCAAATTATTTCTCTAAAATTATTTTTAGCTATTAATATGTATTTCTTTAAGGAATTGGTCCATTTTGTTCATACTTCAAGACGATCACCTGGCAGAAAATAAACCTACTGGCTCACCAGGGAAGTGAGGAAAGGATTTCTGGTATCTAGATCACACACTCTCAGTCAAAAGGTATGAACATGAAAGAAGCTTGGGGCTCTTGTAAAAAACCAAAGGAAACTTGGGAAAGAAATGCAGATTGAAGGCTAGTGAAATCAAAGGATAATACTATTAAACCAGATAAAGTTAGTATTGCAATTTTTTTTTTCAAGATTTGAGTAGTGTAAATATTTTCATATTTATGAAGACTCCGTAGTTTGAAGAATGTGTTTATTGTTTGAAGGAAGGGCTTACAGATGGAACAAACCTCATAAGCCAAGAGAATTTTCTGCGCGGCATTTTGGAAACACGCTATCGAAAAATCAAAAGCAGTAGCTCTTCACAGAACGCTTCCCTTGAACTCTGGGAGCTGCTCGTCCGTTATCGAGTGCTCCTCTAATCTATGAAAATAGGAATTTTATGGAAAACATTCCTTTTGCCCGTAGATTGCTGCAAATCTATTCACTTGTAATGGCAGACAGGATAAGCGATTTTGCACGAACAGCGAACGCTGGCTTGACGTTCTCGTGAGGTTTTGCTTCAGGCTTGAAAACAACATGCAAGTGAGAAATGGGGTTTGTTTTTTTTTTATTAAATGCCATTGTCTTTTAGCGAGATAATTCAAATCAGAAAAATGAAGATTGGTGCTGAGAATAGAGAACTAGTATCACTCCGAACACTAATTTTTCTATTACCTTCTCTTTCTGATACCAATTTCCAAGTTTCCAGCTATTAATCCCTGTCCAATTTGCACTGTCAACCTGGCTTAGCCCAACATTCTCACTTGTTTAGTGCACAGAATGGAGGGCTAGATCTATATTAGATTTGATAGAAACATCTATTCTTTCTGAGTGACAGGTTTTAGCTCCAACATGAAAAAGAGAGACATTCTTTCCTTAATTCAGTGGCTAAAATTGCATATTGTTAATAGGGGGACATACTTCATGGGACAGACAGACATCAAACACTTACTGTGTTTGGGCTGACTGATGAAAAGGCAGGGCAGGGCTATGAATCTATGAGAGAAAATTGAGTTGGATCATCTAGGTGCTTCACAAACTCCTGGCACACCAAAAATCATAACAAATGCAACAGAATTCAGTGGGAAAGTGCTATCCTACATTTAATTAGAAACTTGTGCTTTGCAGAGGTAGCTCATTGAAAATATGAGACAAAAGTATTGATCAGCTGGCAGGCAAATGCTCTGATCCTATAATGAACACACTGCAGCTCTAAGCCTGGCCTCAAAGACTTCAAGAGTATCTTCAGGTCAGCTTTCAATGACTAATTTAAAGTGAAGGTGGTCCGCTGTGTATGAATATGTTGAAATGTATACAGATGAAAAATACATCTGAGAGACTGGGATCTGGACATGTTACAGAAGTACAAGATGCTAACTCTGAGGAATACTGTATTCCTGGTAAATTATTCAGCCAAACATAGTCAATATGAAATAGGGTTGCAACAGCATTGTGCCAATACCCCACAAGTCACTGAAGAAGTACTATGCTTAAGACAGATGATGGCAACTGAACAAAAATTACATTTGATTTTGGTCTTGACTGTTTACAGTTACTGAAAAAAAAACCTCAGGTCTTGACCAAAGCTAGACAGTTCAAGTACTTTTAGGAAAACAAGCATATTTTGCTTCGTATTTACCTGAAAAAAATAATTCTGTAATTATTAAATGGTGTCTTGTTATTAAAGTGAGAAATACCAAGAATAAGGTAGAATACTGAAATAGGATTTAGCAAAAAAATTACATCTTCACTTACTCTCCTCCAGGAAATTATGTACGATAGGGGATTTGCTAGAGAAACTCACATAAACCTTCTTGTAGAGATTAAACTTTCGTGTAGTTTCCAGCACACTAAGTGTAACTACATTTTATGATGATTATAGCATGTCGAATGCCAGAGCAGATCAGATTGGGATTTTTTTATTATTCATATGACATCCTATATTTTCCAGAAGAGTTACTTTTCATAGCTAATATGTCATCTACTCTCCCTAATTTGTTTGGAGGAAATATCTTTCCACCATTAAAATGCAATTCCCTACATGACTGAGAACTTCATTTTGAAGTAAACCAGACGAGGTTTTTTCTGCCGCCCATGAATCTCTGTCTCCCCCTCTATATTAATGTTTAAAGCTTATGTGATGCTCATAATATCAGTTGAATATCTGCATTAATCCTCCTAGCTTTCTAATGACAGTTAGAAGACATCAGTATCACTCCTAGTTTCAGTGCTGAAACTGAAAGCTTTCCATCTCATATATAGCAAGCCAGCATCTGAAATCATTAAAATAGAATTTCCAATCTACTGCAACTCCTTCAGAAGCAACAGCATCCAGGCCTGGAAATGCCACAGAGCTGACAGAAACAATTAGGAGCTCCCAAAGCAGACATTATTTCTTTGATCTAACGTAGCTCTATGAAAGCTGCTTTTTTGGATAAATCAAATTTATATGAAAACACACAAATTTGTCTTGGACCTGGAGGCATGTGCTCCAAATCCTTAAATTCTCAGAAGTGACAGACTGTGCAGTTCCCTAATTAAACAATATGATGGAGAAAATGTCACCTTGGTGCAGAACTCAGCCTCAGATTTGGATAGGTCCAGGAGCTCCGCATAAAAACATTTCATGGACTGGCAACCAATGATGTGAGTAGGGGCTAATTTCTGGTCATGGTGGAACTATGGAAATTTGAGGTGTTCATGGCTTTGCAGTGCCAAGGTATTAATTTGCAGGTCATGTTAAGAGAGGATATTAACATATAGTAGTTTATTTTGCTTTACTCTAGCTCTCAGCTTTACAACAGCATGGTTAACTTGTATCAGATGTAAGCAGAAGTTAGATTGCTAACCTATCAAGTGTTTTTTTTTCTATGGCATTCTTCCTGTCCTGTTTTTCTTATACGTGCTTAGAATATCAAATATTTCCAATTCTCAAAACCTATTTCACTTTTGACTTTGAGTTGCTGGATGTTTCTCTTCGTTTTTACTGTTTTAGCAAGCCAGTCACTTTTAAAAAGATCTCTGCTAATAATATATGTATTTCACCTATATCTCATCAAGGACAATGACCTCGACCAACAGTGGCAGGTTGGATATTCACTATCCAAGTTGAGTTCTGACATGATTATACTTAAACCTAAGAGGACTTTCCTCACTCTTACTTTTCTTCAGCTCATATTGTCTCCCTTGTATCTGTAACTCCATCTCGTTGACTCAAATTTACCATGAAGTTGTTTTATTTTATCTACAATACCTGTAAGGAAATGTTGATATGGATTATTTAAGACTGAACTGCTAGATAAAGTGTAAGTAGAAAGCACAGGAATACTTTAATCACATAAATATGAAACTAGAGTTTCTGTGTGGACCTGGTATAGGGACTGAGAGTTCAACCAGGAACACATCTGCTTCTTTCTACCACGCTGGGCAATTTAGTTAAATATATCCTCTCTTCCTGCAAATCTACAGGTAAAAAGGCATTAAAATAACGGCACTGTTAAGGATGACATGTTTAATTCCAGTATCAGCCAAATGCCAGAAAGCTGCTTCTGCAACATCAAGATATGTTCAGACATTTGTCTAAACCCACACATTTCTGCTGTACTCTGTTAAACTCAGCTCTGGAAGGAAAGCACAGCTTGCTAGAGTATGCAGCAACTATGTTTACATGGGATTCTTTCAGTGTGAGTACAGTATGTGGTTCTGAACGAGAACTGGTAAAGGGGTTGAGACTTTCTGGAGGATCTTGTGTAAATATAAGGTCTACAGTTTCAAGAAACAAAGGACATCCAGCTCAAAGCCAGGGCACTGAATACTGAAACAATTGTTCCTGTGTAATTGGTTGATACTTCTCAGTCTCTTGCGTTGACTGAATTCAAACATCCAGTTTTCTGCAACATGTGCTCTGTTATGAATAAAATTCATATTAATCTCACTCTACACAGAAGGAGATCCCATAGCATCAACCTTTGAAAAGTCCACTTCCAAGGCCAGTGTTTAGGAAGACAAGGTGTGAAAGTAAAAAAAAAAGGGAAAAAAAATCACTTATTTTTATGATGTCTTAGGAATGGAAGCAACAGCAAGGAAAGGATAAGAGTGAAATGAAAATCTCTGCAGAAGAATTCAGTGATCTTCAGTCTCCTACACAGGCAAATCCTTCCTGGGGAACCCTCTCGGGGTGAAGTGAGTCAAAAGAGAAAAGCAGACATTGTGATAGAGGGTACTGACCATTACAGCTCAGCTTGATCAAATAGAAGGTCAGTCTATACGTATGCGAGGGATGGTACAGATTGTTTCAGAGTGCGTGGCAAAGTAAAGCTGATCCCCAGAGAATCCTGGGAGCAAAGTGTATGGACTTAGTGTACAGGGACACGAAATTTCAGTTTCATTTCCACCTAAATCAGTGCTACCGAGTTTTCCAAGAACGTGGCAGATGATCTAATCGAGGTCCATAAATGATATTGCTTTTGTATTGAGTTTGCTTCTACTTGGAATTGTCAGGATCTTTTTACTAATACCCACAAAGAACATGTCATGAACGTGCTGGAAAACTGCAGGGCAGGATTTAACATGTTTCAGTGATGATGACGTCATGTGTCACATATCACTGTGTCATAAAGTGGGCAATCATTACCTGTGATACTTTTTGAAAAAACAGATTTTCTCAGCCTCAGATTAGGAGGTGAACATAATACTAAATACGTCAGACTTTCCAAACTGAGTACACACTGAGTAATCTACAACAGCCGTGAGGTGTGTATGTTTTCAGGAACTATCTTACGGATGGGGAAAAAAACCTCCGCAATCAGAAAAGTCAGACAAGTATTTGCAAGAGGATGAAGACTTCCAAAGGACTTGATCACAGAATCACGGGATCAGGGACAAAATTCCTGTGATTTCCATAGTTTTTGGTTCTGATATCAGAAATTAAATACTGTCTACATCCAGAAACTACAAGCCATTTGTGATATGCTTCGTACACAGGAAAAAACCCTTTGTTACAGAAAAAAAACCCAAAAGCAAAACCCCACAACTCACAGAAATTTACACCATCTTCCTTCCATTAGTTCTTTAATTCTTTGTAGGGGTTTTTGAAGTTTTAACTCTTGCATATGCCATCACATTAGCTCTGTAACTTGAACGTAAACACAGTTCCTCATCTGATACTTTGTAATTCCATTTTCTCTTATCCTGTAGATGTTTCCCCCCCGATGTAAAAAAAAAAAAAGAACAATCTACTTTCTAAATGTACTCTGCAATTTACACTGACATTATATTACCGACCTATTTCTGGGTTTAGTCATCTGACAAGGAGTACTAAGAAAGTAAGACACCATGTGATGTTAGGACTAGTTTAGTGCAAAAAACTCTCAGAAAAGCGTTCAGGAGAGACAAGAGAAAAAAACCTGCCCGTTAATGTGTGCTAATATTCTCTTCAGAGTGTAAATTGAACATAGACATTCAAAAAAAATTCTGTTTTCAGAAACAGGAAGAGGAAGAGTTGTTGAAATCATGGTCTAGATATTTTCTGTCAGTGATGGCCTACGCCCTTTTTGCTAACCTGGCTTGCCCTACTACTTAATTCTGCTCTATTGCAATTTGCAAGATATAAACTGACAGAAAATAAACATATCAAGGTCACGATCTTTGGAGGGCTCTCCCTTGGCTGGATGACTGTGGTGCTTTAGGAATACTAACACTGTTTGCTGCCTCAACCCCATTTTTTCATTCACTCTATTTTTCCTTTACGTCTTTGCCAGCTGATGGTGTTGAGAGTTCATAAAACTGCAGGATTGCCACTGCAGACACCGAAAACTATAATCTTGACAACTGCCTTAAAAGCATATAATAAAGGAATTAAATTTGGGGTTCTTTTTAGTTGACCTCTGGTGTTTAGATTTGCAGGGCAGAACTCGGTTACTTTTTTTATTTACAGAAAGTAGTGCTGCAGAAAAAGGCTTTTTACAGTATTTATGACTTACATTGTGATGCTCACCTTTTTTTGTGTGTGTAAATCCTCCTGCTGTTGTTGTTGTTAGAATGGGCGAGTTAAACTATTTCACTGAAATATTTATGTGAAAATCACATTAAAAATTGCCTAGTCATCTTCAAAGCAGCCAGAGCTTCCATAGCTATGCTGGTGTCATTGAAGTGCAGCATCACATCCCTAAAGACAACGAAGGATGCTCCCAGGCACTCCTGCACACACTCACTCAGGTAGCATGAGGGTGAGTCTGAAATGGGTGGAGAAATGCAATTCTAGCTCACAGCCCAGCTTTCCTTAATTGAAGTACCAGAGACCTCCTCCTGTCCTGGTCATCCCCTGATCCTACCCCCACAGATGAGCTGAAAGCCATTCATCACAGTTCTTGCAAGTGACCCATATATTGCCTCAGGAGAATCCTGTTGATGACTCTTTGTATATGATCCAACAGAGAATATGGAGCTCATTAAAATGAGACAGCCATCACGGATGTCTGTAGGAGAACTAAAACCCACAAATAAGAGACACATTCCCCTCACTGTGATTTAATTCTCATATTTTTGTCTTCACACAGTACACTGCTCTTCACTTTTTTTTCCTCTTTGTCCTTTTAGAGAGCACTTGGAAAGCACGAGTGAGACATTCTTCTAGCGATTAACTGGTAACAAGACAAAATTATGGATAAAAGTTTTTGAAAATATCTTCTGATTTCACACATCTCTGTTCTTGAGATCCAATTTAATATTTCTCAGAAGACCCTATCTTCAGAATCTTGAACACTTTTGCTGATAAAGAGGCTGTAATGTGGCTATTGGATCCCCTCAAGGTGCTTTTTATTTGTGCACAAGAAAATGAAAGCGACCAAAATCAAAGAGAGAGCAAAGAGTGAACTGCAACCCTCAGAGCTGCAGTTTAATTGCTGCTTCTGCCTATCCAAGAAAAGATGGACTCAGCAGCAGTCATTTTTCTAACACAGTTATTTTTTCCCTCCTATGGCTCTCTTTCAGTTGTGTTGCCTACCAAAGATAAGGAATCTTTTTGCACGTACAATTGTGTTGCCTTCACTTCAGGGGAATTAATGACCTGGTGTTGAGAGACCTTCAGAGCTACATTATCTGGGGACAACACCCCTCCTTGGTTTGCTGTGGAGGAACGTACGCTAGGCCAAAGATAATCTGTTGTATACTGAGCTGAAGTCAGACTTCAGTAAATATTACTGTACACTGTGCAGTAAATTATGTGGTGGGTGATTCATGAAACCATTTTTTCTTGTAAGAAAGAAGCATCTTTCTTATAATTACATTTGTTAGTAATTTATCATTCTGGGCCAACGGACACTTAGATGTTTTGAAACGAGCGAAGTAAAATTTGCAATTCATGAGCAATCATGCATTTCAGAACAAAAAAAAAGCTGAGAATTAAGCAACCAGGTTATGAATCTTTTACTAATATTGCAAAGTGCTTATTTCTGGGAGCGCGTAAGTCTTCTCAACTGAGTAGGTGCACACAGAGGTAGAACCTACGTTGTAGAAGTAACGTCAGTCTGCCCCTGCAGTTTTAAAGGTTATTATACAGCTAATGAAGACTAGCAAGTCATGATTTGACAGAATTCTTGAGCTCTGCAGCTGACACTAACTTGCCCAAAGGCGCTTGATTAATTATAGCATTGTAAGATAACGCATCGTGAGCCCGTACCAGGCAAATTACTCTTCACAGAGCACTGACAGCGTGTCTCTCTCCCACCTATGTAATTTATGCTAAGTCTAACAGTCACTGGAAACACACAGCCCCTGAAAATTAAAGCTGCAAACCAACAAACATAAAGCAAACTAGATTGCAAGCTTGAAACCATTTCTCATGGGCCGTAATTATAATCACCCATCAATCCTCGCGGCTAGACCGCAGCCTCTAGAAGGAACAACACGCCGTGGAAAATCCAATGCAAAACTTCACTATCTGTCACCTAGACTAAAACATACTTCACATACTTTACCCTGATTGCCACCGTTTCCTTTCTCTTATATCTGACAAAGACACAACGGTGCATAACCTTTGTCTTTCTATGCTGCAATCTGGGCTACGTCCTCACGGGTTTCCAACAGCCCTCTGCTGTGAGGCTTCCGCTTTCAAAGTAATAGCTGATGGTAACTGCTGTACTTTCGTAAGGAAGAACATCAGAAGTTTCTGGAATTCATCATTGAAAAAACCCCAAAACAAACAGGAAAGATATTGTTAGGATATCTTACTATCACTTATTTCTTTAGCAAGCCAGAATGGCCTGCCTAATGCAGAAGGTAAGAGAGAAGACCAGTGTATTCAGAGCTGCTAAAATAACATTTAAAACTGCTGGAAATGGAAAAGAATCAGGCATCCCTTGTTCCACTATTATTAGGAAACATATCTTTTTCTTCGATAGCCTGAGCAGGAGTAGAACACTGGGGTGAAGGAGGAGTAGAACCTTGGGGCGAAGGTGGAGTACTGATGGTTTTCTGATAAGGAATGACATCCCTTCCTCAAGTCTCTCTCTATACCAAGAACCATATTATTATTAATCACAGGTAGCAATTTGCTCAGGGTGAGATGTCCGGAATATGGTAATTGAACGGGAACAAATTTTGTCTAAGATCACAAAACAACCATACCACCACTAGGCATCTAGAGACTTTTCACCACTGAACAGTTGTACAGTGAAGAGATCAAAAACCTGCTATAAAAGGAGGGAGGGGAAAAGCAGACAACTCAAAAAAATTGCTAGAAATGCTTTACAAATGAAACTTTTTTTTTTTCTGGTGAGAACACCCAGAAAAAGTGTAAAGGACCTGGCAAAGGAAACCAAACAAAGAAACAACACAAGTAAACAAAAAAAAAAATCAGACATTCGAACAAGCAAAGAGACAGAGAGAAATGAGAATTGACTCTAAGATTATCCAGTGTATCAGTGAATTTATTGAAATTAATTTATCTCGTACCTTAGGCAATGACAAAATTATTTAACATGAAAATTAAAGAAACTTTCTGAACCTACCTCAAGTGACAAGATCCTTAGACTATTTTTTTGCTTCAGTGACAATACATTCTTCTAAGAATGAGTACCTGCCTTCCTAGGAGGTGTAATTGTCCGTAGTGCCACTTGGAAAGAGAATCTAATGGAAATATTTGAGTGGATCCAATAACTTCACTTAGTATTAAAACCAAGAAGCAGTCCATGAAGCCAAATATGAAAGATTAAATATAATGAGGGCTTAACTGTTGCATAGAAATGAATTTCACAAAACACTCAATCCTCGCAGAAAAACAGGTAAACTCCTTTCTAGAGTTTGTGAATTAGTAGTGGAGTTAGATTCCTGTGTTCATTATGTCCAGGTTATAGGCCCCAGTTAATATATCATTGGTGATAAAGCGCCACGTAACACGATCAGTTGCAGACCATAAAACTCAGTTTTATGCTAATGTAGACCGTTCCCAGAAATGGGGATAAATTAATCCCACGAAAAAGCACAAGGTTTATGTGCTACATGTATAGTCCATGGCTTTTTCTTAGCAGAGAATGCAGTGTTGGCAAAGTTTCCCATTAAAATCTCACCTCTGGTATTTTTAAACTTGTGGACGACTTCAGTTAATGGTGCTGAAACTTCCTGTATTTCCCTCCCCCTCCCCGGGAATTTCAATACATATCCATATTAAAAATGGATAAATAAAAGAAATAGCTTAATATTTAAAGCTACGCATGATTTCCTGGAACTGCTGTGGTCTTGCAGCTGAAATTTGTCACAGGCGTAAACCTCGCCGAATAATAACCCACGGTCTTTGTTTAGGAAGAAAATGTTTCTGTCAAGGTCTGGGGATCTGAGAACTGTGGTCTGTGCATACACAGAATAATAGCTTTTGCCTGGGCCTGAAGTGAAAAGGACTCGCTCGGAAGCAATGTTAGCCTAGGAGTACAACCGAAAAGACAGCTGGTGAGAAGTTTTCACGTCACTGAACGCAAGAAGAATTTCTTCTTGGGTGTTAGATCTGTATTTGGAACAAGTGTGGATGTCCCGACTTGCAGAACTACACGACAAAGTTTATTTGCAAACTAGCTTTATCGAGTTACATATAAAATTGCTGATGTGGCCATATGCTGGTCTCACTCCCAAGAAGAAATTATTTACTTTTTGTTCTTTTTAACCAGGTCTCTGATAGTAAGATATTTCTGTGACTATGTGACCAGGTCATGCAAGAGTGTGATACTCAAGTTGGTAGAAGGTACCACTACATTTCAGCTCATATTCTCCTTTCTCTGTGCTTCTCTCATTTCCATCAGCTCAGGGACTGATGGAACTGCAGTTTAAAAGCAGGAAGACAACGTTTGGAGAAACAGGATGTCTGGTAGGAGATTCAGCTATCATCTGCTTATACAGGGTATCTTAGCTGCTTCTAGAAGATGGGGAAATGGAGATTCACTTGTATAGCTGGGTATGCTTTCTCAGAAGGGACTTTTATTTGCAAGTTGTACAAAAGACACCTTTAATGGCACCTTTGACTCAGTATTTTGAACAGAGAAAGACAGTCAAAAAGACTTTTAGCATGACTTCAATAAAGCAAGTAAGACTTTGGGAAGAAGCGAAAGAAAGGGGTCACAGAAATAACAAGTTTTTCACAAAGATGCCATGAAAGTCAGGGAAATCTTCAGTTTAAGTGCTTTAAATCCTGTCAAGATCAACACTTGATATCGTGATTTATGAATAGCACGTAATTAACAAGCAAGCAGTGACCAACACTTTCAAGAGCAATATCTACAGATAAACCACACCACAAGACTCTTACAAAATGTTAGGAAGCACAACTTTTTAAGTACCCTACTAGGCTTTAATCCCACAGATGCACTCAGAGTTGTTCATCCCCTCTGCTCACACCCAGTGAGTATGGGTCACAGGCCCCCAGCCCTTCTCTGGAGAGGACAACGGCATGGCTATCAATACTGCAAGACTAATTTACGGTGACATTAATCAAAATTAGCCTGTAAATTAGAAAACTTGAATACATTTCTCTTGTGCACTATCATGAAGTAAGTACAGTTTACAAAGGGAGCATACTCTGATTTGGCAATTTCATCCTAGATACTGAAGGCAGATGGAGGCAATAGCTATAAAGAATTTTCACAGCCTAGCTTTACAATTACTTTCAAATCTTAGATAACAGTAACAACAACAACAAGAAAAAAAAAGATTCAGAAACTGTCCGCATTCGTTACAAGACTGGATTAATTCTGTCTCTATTATCTGCCTTATAGAGCTTTACAAAGGTATCTTTCTAACCAGAAATGTCACCTTCTGCAAAAAAAAAAGTCAGTTGGCAATTTCTTGCTTTAATACAGGATTTATAATTGTATTTTATTTTTTTTAGATTCTGATTTAGTTAAATAAACTAGTATGCCTAATTGTTATCTTGGGAATGCTCTGCCTTTAATTGAAAAAAAAACATCATACATAGAAAATAGAGAAATGATGATGAAATCAAATGCCAAAGAAGTCAAATAGCCTTGTGTGTCAAAGCACCAGGGTGTTTTGCTGTTTCCATCTACTGGTTAAAACGTTGCAAATATCTTTTATGGATAATGTACCAAATGTATACATTTCACACAAATATACTATGCTACACATAACAAATATATGATGAATCCTGACGGCATTGGCCATCCTTATATTTTGTTCTTCCCCCTTTTTCCCTTCTGGTTCTTCCAAGTGCAGCCTTTGCCCCCTGTTTCTCAACTGCTGCAGGTTCTTTGGGGCGTACAAACCCCTCTCCTCCCTCCCCAAGCCAGATGCTGACGGCAGCCTTATCTCCGCTCCGTGTCAAGGACCTACACAGTTCTGCACCATCCTTCTGCCAACTCTTTTCTTCAGGAAAGCAACGTTGTTCTGGAGCTCAGAAACAGACCCAGACCTCAGAGCTGGGGACGAGGAACGTGATGCAGTCGCACACGCAATGCAATTTAGAGGCTGGCTGTTCTAGAATTCAGAATGAAAGGCACAAAGAATCCCTAAGTTCTGTTCAGAAAGCATGGCTTTACTTCGTTCCTGTTTTGAGAGCCCAGGAGAAAATCCCTGTAATCACTGAACAGGAATAAACACGGGGTATTTACCTAGGAACCTATAACTAGAGAAAATTCAAAAGGCTGCAGGTGCCCTTCAATATCCCTCACTAAACCGACTTAAAACGAAACAAAACAAAAAGCTTTTTAGTTATGTATGTAGTATGATTTTGAGTGATACCTGGGCACTCAGAGCTCATGCCTGTGTGGGGGGAAACCTATTAATATTTCATCTCCCTGGCTGGTCTCTCACACACACATCTATACACACAAACACACCCCTTGTGCCCTGCTCTGTTGGAGAAATAAGATTAACTGGGCACCGTAACCAAAATGTTTGCACTGAATTATTTTTAATAAATACTAAAAATGATCGTAAAACCTGAAATATCCCAAGCAATTACACATCACTGCAAGGATGTGTTACCAATGTATCCCACGCCAGTGACATCCAGTGACTTTTATTGTCTGATATAAGCTTCACATTTCCTCTCATGGTTTCCAGAGTTTCTGGCTTACCACAAATCACGATGGCAAGCTAAACCATGAAGGTTTCAAGTGTTTATTTCTTAAATGCTGGTGGACTCCTGTTGAAAAGGAAACTTTGTAATGTAAATAAATGTACACATAAGAATTCATTATGGATTGCACAATGACAACAGCTGGCAGATTATTATAATAATTCTATTTTCCCTCCTGCTTCTTTGAAATATGGTCAAGGAAAAGCTTTCAAAGAAGAGTTCCATTTTTCGTCTGTTGCTTCAGACTTCGAATATAAAAAAAAAGAAAAAGATAAAAAATCTGTCTAGGTTATTTTCCTATGCTACTGTAAGTTTTTTTATAGAAAGTACAATATATTCTTGTTTGAGCAGTGCAGCTCACTTTCATATAAGTAAACAGAACTCTATCATGTCAGCTTCTATATTTCATCTAGGATAACTTTGCTTCCATCTAACAAATTCTACTTGGATTCTTTTCGTTCTCTCAAGGGACCAGAGGGTGTTTAAACAGACTTTCCTGGTTTTTACCCTTTGCTTTTAGTCCTCTTGCCTTAAATCGACACACAAAAAAACCCCTGCCTCTTGTTCATTGGTGTCCCTGTAATCTTTGTCCCTTTGCTCACTTAATCAGATAATCGTTTTATTTTGTTTGTATCTGTCATCAACTCTTTTCACTTGTTCTTCTCCACGTAACAAGTATACTTATGATTTCAGTCCATGCCAAGTCCATTTGCAGACATACATTAATATCTCACGAATATATTCACACGTATATCTCAAAGTCTTCGCATTTGTTGCCTTCCCCCACCTCTCTGGGCAACCTGTTCCAGTGTCTCACCACCTTCATGGGGAAGAAATTCTTCCTAATGTCTAAGTAATTCTTCCTAACGTCATTTAAGGGGGTTAATACTGCAATGACCACAGCAGTCCTTAGCCAGTGTGATGGGGTACCAGAGGAAAGGAAGATCTGACCAAAGCAAACAACCAAATGAACATAAAACACACTTCAAAGTTTAGTTTAAAATCTACTCCTGAGTTGTGTAAGCACAAATACTTGCCTAGCTTTATTATGAGTTCAGAAATAGTGAAAGTTAATCTAAAAAAAGCATCAAACTGGATCCTGAAGTTTTATGATACGAGTTACTAAATGTTTCATAAATGTACTATGTAGTGAAAGCACCACCACAGCCCAGCCTTCAGCAACACCCATAATGCTGCTGTAATATCCACCAAATTACTGAAAATGCTGGTGGTCTGATTTTCCTGGCACTGTGAAATAGAAGCACTCCACAAATGTATTTCCAACAGCGCCCATGCTCTTGATGTTTCGTCCCTTCATTATACATGAGATCTTAGGCTAGAAAAGAGGAGGACAACATGCTTATTAGTCTTTTACTTATATTTTGTGAAGATGTTTGGTATCAAGAGAGGAGCAAAGAGTATTTCCCCTGTTAGCACCCCTAAGTGTATCAAGGCTTCCAGAATTTCTACTGTAATGTGTGTCAACAGGACCATAAGGAAAAAAAGTTGTCATGCAATTTTGCTTTCATCATTATTTCCTTCCTTGTCTTTCTAGTTCTCTTTCCTCTGATTCCAATATGTAAAAATTTTCTAATGTACAGACACTTGACACACAAAAAAATATAATTATCTAGAAAAAACAGCCTGGAAATCTATAAACATTATTGAGAAGATAACTTTAATAACTATTCTATACTCCCAATGCTTAGAAGCCAGTACGTGTGTTCTCACATATAACAGAGCCCTTTAATATCCTAATTTATGTCCCCATTTAATGTTTTTTACATGTTGTTCTTTTTGCTTATGTTGTGGGGTTTTTTCCCCAGGTTGCTCTCTGTAGGTTTTTCACTTTTTTTTTTGAACATGAGGTGGGGAGATATGATTATTCCTTTGAGCTTATGCAAATGGGAAAGGTGTGCTGGTAAAATACTGCTAAGACTCAACTACCAGAAGTTATAGAAGCTATTCTTGTGATGAACTTTTTAACTCTGTAACCACAGAGTTAAAAAAAAAAAATCAGATACATGGTATAAGATAGCAAAAGATGGGTAGGAATATCAAAGGATTTCAGAATAAAATTTATTTTAAAAACTTCATTCTCACAAATTATTTTCAATAATCAGTGTTAATGCATGTAAAGCAGATTATACAGAATTAGACCAACACACCCAGCTGCAATGCTAAGAACAGCATGCCTGGCCAGTGCTGCTGTGATTTAGGTAGCTGTACTCTACTCCATGGCCCTCCCACAGACTTGTGTACCAGGCAGTGCAGGATATGATAAGGAAAAGCTGAATAAGACCCCACTCAACGGCAGAAGTAACTAAAACAGACATGCTAGCACTTCAGGGAAAAATACATCAGCTTTAACTGTACTTGGGCTAGCTTCTGTTTCTTCCTCTCTGCTCCCTTCATATTCTCTTTCTTATCATTATACTCATCTCTCTCTCCTGCTTGCTTCATCTCTTTTTCCCTAATATATGCCTACTACTCCCACTCCTTTTCTTACCCCTCAGTGACACAATCCAATTAAACTCATCTCCCCTCACCAAAAGTTTGGGAAGTGCTCCCAAAAAGGCAGCATCTTTTCCCCTAACATCTCCCTCCTTCTGTCTACTTCGACAGCGAGCTGCATGAGGCATCAATTACCCACTGCTTACCATCTACACCGACTACCCCAGGGGAGGTGCCATCATCATAAACCTGATTAATACCTTTGCAGAAGCAACTCTTGTCTGCGAAAAGACACGAGGCACAGAAAGGCTAAACAGGTGGTCGAGGAGATAGACTGGAAAAAAACATTAGGAGAGGCTATCCTGAAAGGATACCAAAAAATCCAAACCCCAAACCAAACGCCAAAAGAACTGCAGAACTTCTGTTATATCATACTTGATATTACGGTCAGGACTGATTACAGAAGATCCAGAAGCAAATAACAAATAAGAACTTGGTCTCAAATGACTTGTGAATTGTTTCTGCTTTGACTAGGTATATATTCTTGCACTAAACCAGCTGCGTTTACATGGATCTTATTGAAATCACCACAATCTTTTCATCTCCAGGACAAACCTGTTGTATGCTATGAGCATTTATAAAACCATGAAAAACCTTATGGTTTTTTTTTTAGGGGGGGACACGACATTTTTTACTTCCACTGAGTTAAATTCACTTAAAAAAAACTTGCATTCAGTCAGAGCATTAATTTTTAATGAATCCAGTTTTAAATTCTGTGTGTAAGAAAATGCTTTTAGAAGATGCTAAGACTTGGTTTTAATTATAGTGCTTTGTCTAGAACAGTAGAAAGTATTTCAATAGATTCATTTTTTTAAAAAGATTGGGTTTTTAATATTTTGCAAACAATACCATGGAAAGAGAAGAGTCACAATATGGACAACAGAAGCATTATAGACAGCACTGTGGCCTCTGTTAAGACTGTGAAGGATTCTGCATCCAGAAAACATCAGGTTAATTAAAAGCATTATCAAGAGGAAACTGAAAAAAAGAAGATATTTCAATTACTATATGTTTGTGAAAATTTTGGTTAGTGTATTTTAGCCTTTATTTGTAGCTTAAGGGGCAAATCTCCCACTCCCTCCCCCCTGCTAACTGTTGATTAGCAGTGTTTGGACAGCTATCAAAGAGAAATAATTACACAGGCTTTTCCACTTTGATTTGCCCTCATGTCGTAGTCATTTTTCTCTAGTATGTGCCAGAGAAACTCTTTCTCCCTCTCTTTGAGATGTTTTGCCATCTTATTGATTTCTGTCCTTGATATTAAAGCTACTGTACTAGACACCAGTGCTACATTATATAGCCAGCATACACTCTGTGATCAAGAGCCTATTCTCAATGCAAAACTGGAATAATCAGGCTCATATTGGAAGTTGCAATTTCTTCCAAACTCCAGTAAGTTATCTTAGGAAACTAAAGCACACCGTATCAAGTAAAACTTATTTCCTATTTCTTTACTGAAGAATGCAAAAGCAAGAGTAGGTTTTATTCTAACTTCTGAGCCCCCACTGGTACCAGAGCTATTATGCAGAGCTATCTGGGAGTCATTTACAGTCCCCCCCCCCACCCAGGGGGTCTATCTGCAGCCTTGATTTCAGAGCTGGGGCTCCCTATATCAGTTTATGCTGCTTAAATGGTCTTCTGATAAACTCAGAGCAACTTCTGCACAAAAAGGAAGTTGCAACGTATTTGGAAATTACTACTCTTGCTAGGGTTTGTGTTCTAGGGAGCTGAGGGGAAAATTACTATTACATTAGTTATAGATTATGCAGGTAAAATTAGACTGAGAAAAAATTAACACGGTTGTAGGTGTTTTTCTTATGCAATCTGAGGACAGAACTTGGAGTTTTAACAACAGAAACAAATGCATTCACCTAAAAATCCTCAACGCTGCTGAAAAACATCTCTCAGTGGTATCTTTTTGCTCCAAAAAAAAAATATTCCTCCCAAGTTAACTTTGCACAAAAAAACCCAACCAACCATTACATGCTGGGTTTTTTTGGTCCTCTAACAGTAAAGCCATGATGAACACTACAGTGTTATTTGTATTATGTTGGTACTTAACGTACAATTCAAACACTTCTTTCAATGCAGAACAGCTCATCGTTCTACTTTAAAGAGCTTACAAAGTGAAAAAGCTGAAGTAAAAAGGGAGAAATGAGTACAACCAGCCAGGATGTGTCTGCCTGCAAGCACGTTCACAAGGATTTTAATGGTACAGAAAACATCGGTCAAGATATTTAGCATATACAGAGGGTCACAAGAACAGAGACAAGCAACTCAGACGTACACCTGTAGTTCAAGTTGAAATGGGAAAGAGTAAATCAATTAGTCTGGGTTTCTTTTGTAGCAAAACAGTAAAAAGAATTGGTTCAGGATGAAACTGTAAGTAGACAGGTCAAGAAACACATTTATAGCGGGTTTACATCAACACCTGAAGTTTCTTTCCCTTTTTCTTTTTATTTTACCTGTCTTATAAGTGCCTAGGTGAGTACATGTATAAGGAACCTAGACTTACTGATTTTAGATGGGGGAGTTAAGTTAATGTTCGAGTACAAACATTATATATATATGTAGCTTATATATATAACTACTTTTTCCATTCAAAATGACTGAACCATTATCTGAATAAAGTAATCAAGATTTCATTTATACAGTAAACAAACAATCTCAGCCCCAAGTTACAGAGCCCCGATAGGAAAAAGAGAAAACTCTATAGACATTTTATGTTGTACCAAAACTCCATGTTTCTCTCCATCTCTCTCATATGGACTCCTATAATTTTCAGTCATACACCTTGATTAACACATTTACACTGGAAACATTAAAAACCTCTCACTTTGCTTACTTGCTCATTTTAATGAAAATAGAAGAATTTGTACTAATTAAAAACATATCCAATTAGCATCCAATAATTTTGGGAATATACGTCCTCATGCAAAGTACCCAAGATATTTATTTTATTATCTATAAACAGTCCAACATACCAATGTTACATAGAGACTGTCAGAAGCTTTCCCATCGTTTTGTTCCTGTTTCACGTGCTTCTAAGCACTGTGCATGGCAACAGCACTGCCTTGCCTCCTGTGCTGCTTCACATCGCCCTGAAAGGTTTTTTGGGGGTGGCTAGGTGAAAGATTTATTTGGTTTTGGTGTTGTACTCTACATTTTCACATTACAGTGATACCATGAACAGTTCTTGCTCTACAGTGCCACCTCACACAGCCTGCTGTGCTCAACAAGCTTTCTGTAAGGGGTAACTTTGATAGATTGGTCTGATCCATTATGAAAACAGATACTCTTAAACTATGGGTGTTTTGAGTTTGTTCATACGTTTTCTATTTGTCCCATGCTGGCACGGAGTTGGAAAAAAAAAAAAACCCAAAACAAACAGGCTTTACAATTCATAATTTCAACTTGACATTTGAGAAAGTTGTTGAGTTTTCAGTTTTCTTCCTTTCCCTGTCCCAGGACTACAATTTGGTAAGTCTCTATTTCCCAGTGGATAGGGAAATGGATAGTTACCATCCATCACCGTTCCAGTGCAGCACCAGTGTCATCCAGAAGCGTCACGAAGTGGCAAATATTTCTCTAAATTGCAAAGAAAGTACCAGCCTTAGCCTAATGTTTGCCAGAATTCAGATGCTTGTCTTCCCAGGTATATTTTAAAATACATTTTCAGACAGAGATCTTTAGAAAAAAAAAGGTTTTTTTTTTACTTGCTTCTGTGAACTATAGATTAGACAGAGTGTTTAGTTAATAACTATTCTTTTACCAAGAAGGATTAAATGTTCTGTTATTTCCTAAAACCAATAAAGCTAAATTTAATCAGATTAGCCTAATGCTTCTCACCAAACACTATTATCTTTCTACTAGTGGCATGTATTGTTTTCAGAACTGCAGGCTCCTGCAATACAACCTTTCATTTAGCTTTTAAAATGAACCTCCTACCTGTGATTACAGAATTCCATTTGGGCATTACACAAGAAAATATTCTTTGAAGTAATGTACATTCTGAAAGCTAAGCCAATGCGTGAGGTCATTTGGAGAGAGACAGAAAGAATACCTAGGTATATTTTGCCAGCCTTTAGTAGATCTGATACCTGGTGAGGAAGAGGTCATAACCTGAGCGGACTGCTTATTGTGCATCCAGGCTCGAGAGATGTTCAAGCATATTTCCCCACACAAATTTCAGTTCTCCAGAATATGTATGGATGAGGAGGAGACGTTTAGGACAGAAGACCTTGAATGTTGCAGGTAAGAGAATGCCCTTCACTGGCACATCTGCTGAGACTGTCTTTGCCCTCAGAAGCCTCGTCACCAAATTTAGATTTGCTTAAAACCCTCTGCAGTTTAAAAAAGCCCACAGAGATGCAGCGAGCAGTTTCAGAACCCAGGGTGACTTCTCAGCCTCCCCTTTGCAGCTGCCTTTGAAGTATCAAAGGGCAGATGTGGTGAGTGAGGGGTGCCATGAAAGCACCCAGCTGGGCAGCCATGGATTTACTCATCCAGGGATCGTATCTGAAGCCTTGGATGGAGGAAGGAAAGCCTGAGAGGAGGCAGAGATTACTTCTACGAATGATCATTTTCCCCCCCCAATGTTGATAGCAGCAGAAATCAGACAACTTCTTTGCCTCCAGAGCGACCCTGAAGACAATAGCTTGCATTACCCAAGTCTGTCCTGTAACTTTTTACTACTATCCATATAAAGTCCTGCCTTGAGAGATATGCAGGTATTAATGGACCTTTGAGGAGTACTTACATCTGGCTGTCTCATACCCTGAGTGAATTTAATTGTCTCAGTCACTATAGGAAAAAAACCCCAAAACAAAAAACAACAACAACCAAACACAAACCCAAACACACACACACACACAATCCCCAGATTGATTGTCTTCATGTTTTAAATAATATTTTAAAGAAAAAAGAAATAGCAAATATGATTACCAGAGCACTTCTGTGAGGACTGGAAATTGGACTCCTCAGAAAGTGTTACCTGGCACATTCGCAGTCAAGGCAGGTTCATGTACTTCAGAAGAGCAAGATTCCAAGTACTGAGCAGTCCCCAGTGCTGAACACTTGCTTGGCCCCCTGCCCAACACACTGTCCCTGGGGATTCTGCTTGGAGGTGGCCAAATTCCCCAGGCACGCTGCACAAAGCTCTGGCCTTCCAGGATGATGGGCAGCAGAGCAATAGTTAAAGGTCGGGCCACTTCATCTTGACGGATTCCAGCGTGGAAAAAAAACAACTTGTCCTTCTAGCAGTCCTACTAGATTGAATCCCAAGCTGCAGGCTCTTGGCCTTGGCGAGTTCTAGCGAGTTAAAAATTGCAGACTGACACTATTCACTGCTTTCAGATTCTTTTTGAGCTCATTGATCAAGGGTACACAGTGAGGTTCACCAGTTAGTTTCCATCGCTTTGATAGACCGTGGCCAATGGCAACAAGCAACCAACCAGCTTGTTCTTCAAGTGCAAGTAAGGGTGGAGGGGTTTTTCAGGCATGATTTTTTCATAGGATATTTCATTAAGACACTCATTAGGGAGACAGATGATCAAAGCTGATTCTGCCTTGGCCTCGAGAGGTTGTTTTCTTTCTGTTCCCAGGCAGTTCAGAAACTACAGTGGAACCTTATTACCCTGGACCTCACCAACCTAAGTCTCAGGTAGCTGAAACTTCAGCTAACCAGCTGCTGCCTCGACTGCTTCTGACACTGTTTGCCAACTGCAGTAACTGTCATGTTTAGCATACATACTCCGGAGTGTTTTTCTAATATGCTGACAAAATGCTCACTCTGGTTAGAAAACAAAGAAAAAGTTAAATAACAACGCATTCTATTTCAGGAATACACACCAATACGAAGAGCTGCCTCACGGGGCCTTCGTAAACTATGCCACGGTACAATAGTGCTAAAAAAAGGGATACACAACGCGAGTAGTTGCGGGGTGCTCACCTTGCCCACATGGCCTCAGGACCAGCAGATGGTAAGACGGGAACAGGAGTGTAACGTCTGCACATGACTGGTGCCCCGGGGTTATTCCTCCCCAGATGCAGGACCCTACACTTGCCCTTGGTGAACTCCATCAGGTTCCCCTCCACCCAGCCTGTCCAGGTCTCCCTGAATGGCAGCACAGCTTTCTGGGGTGTCAGTCGCTGTTTTAAGTCAGTGGTCAACATAGAACGGAAGATACCGCTGTTCTTGCCCAGGAAACCACAGAAAAATTCTATTTATTAACAAGATTGGCGTTTAAAGGAAAAGTACACAGGGATGGCTTTCAAAACTGTAACTCCCTATTAGATTATAAGCACTCTTAGGCTTCTCTCTCAGTTAATCTCTCAGGGTATTTCAATTTGAACTTGTTTGTTGCAGAAAGTGCATATTGTACCATGTTAATTAAATAAAGAAATAAAATTATTTGCGTTCAGCCCCTATACTAAAAAGGAACAAAAAAAAAAAAGCCACCCACACCAGACTGTGATTTGTCACGATAGTTTTCCAACACAGTTTTGGAAATGCACATAATTTGTAATATTCAGTAAGTTGAACCAGTAAGCACTAAGCAGCACGACCATTTCCTAAATTATTTGAATTTTGTCGGCATTAATGTCAAGAAATAACGATCTCTTTTGCATTTTGCCTCTGATTTTTGACAAGATGTATCCAGTTAATACCCTACAAATTGGGTGAAGCTGACTGATAGCGGGCAACGTTCGTCTATATGAACACAGCCACAGTTAGCCACGGTTAATAATTAGGCAAGTGTTAAATATTAATATTTTGTCCTTTTGAAATGGATTTTTAAATTAGTTTGGGGTTTTTTCTTGTCCTGTGCATGCATGTTTCATTTCTCCACACTTACTATTCACATCCCTTGCATGGTAAACCAGAGAACACTCACATTCAGTTATTTTCCTACTAGCTATGTTTTATATACAGAAACAAGAGGTGAAAATCTCAACCATGGAAACAGTTGGAAATAGAGGCTTCAGCTTCGTTAATTAGTAAGAATAAATAGCAAAAATTCCCAGTAGAATTGCACGACGATAGATTTTTCAGTATAAAAGTGAAGAGTTTTAATGTCCTTAACGGGTCCTTCCTAAATCACTAATATCATCTGCCAGAACTGCATCATTGGAACATAAATATCCTAGGTAAGCCCTGTGCATGTCAAGAACAAGACAGAAAAAGGCCACCCAGCATACTGCAATAAAGTCTTCTGGGGAAAGCTTCTTCTGAAAACTAACACAGCAATCCATTGAAGTCCTTGAGATGATCCACCAGGCTTCATTTAGAGAAGCTAAAAAGATAGACCCAGGAATGACTGTCCCCTCCTCAGAAGCTACCTACACTTATCTTGCATCTTACAGGAACAAGAATCAGTCATGGAAATCAACACTTATTTCCTCACCTCACCCTTAGTCCATGGTATGGGTACATCCGTGGGTGATGAAAAAGCTTAGGTCTCACCCATAAACGACAGTCATGACTAGATAGAAAAAGATAGAAGACCCAAACACTGCAAAATAAAGGCCACTGCGTTCAGCCAAGTTCTTCTTATGCATTTATTCTGGGACACTTTTCCATTGTTTTTAGAAGACGTGAGGAGCAAGTTCTTGTTCTTATGACATCTGTGTCCTAAGAATGATGAAAACAGTCCCAGAGGAGAGCTTCTTCTATGTTTCAATTTAAGGATATTAATGTATTACAAAATATTCCATTTTGTAATCAACTTTGAGCTCTTACAGTCACTGTAGTAGGGTGCTAAGGATTCTAATGATTTAGCCTTCTTCCATATGTTCAATTCTTGATTAATTTGCTGGTTTTCTTGATAAAAGAAATAAAAGACGACCAGATTCCTTCTCTCTGCTGACTTCCCTGCCCCTTCCAGAAGGGGAAGCATTTTAGGAAGAGACCAATCAGCTCCTCAGGGTTGCAATAACTACTCACTGGAGCTGTACTGTAAGTAGTACAGACTGTTTTAAAAGCTAGAGGTCATAATGGTAAGCCACAAACTGAAAATGCACAATACATCATGTTACTCTAAAGAAACTTAGCAAATATATGGTTTACTAAATATCTGAGTAGCATCTAAAAATCTTAGAAGCCTCTTTTGCAACAAGCAGAACGTACAAAAGAAATACGACTTGCTCAGAAATGCAATGCCCATGACTTGCTTCTTTCATATCAGAACACTGAGAAAGTTTTCACTTCCAATTAAGTTGCCTGAGAAAGAAAAAATATCTATCCCTACTCTACAGGACAGGTATATGAAATCCCATCTATTTTTATGTATAGGGTAGCTTACAAATATGAAGGTTGTTCTTTTGCTTTGATTACCTGCTTGGTTACTTTTAACTTATTTCCCTAGTGGCTACATCTGCTCATCTCACACTTCTGCTTTACATCTATTCTCAAAAACAATAAATGGTGTTTCCTAGGCATTTATTTTCTTTTCATCGAGATGAGATTTTATGTTGCACATCTGACATTTGGATAATCATGCAGATACAATAGTAAAGTAAACCAATGGCAACAAAACACAAACCAAGGCATCTTCATGTAAGTGGCACTCCAAAGAGGAACGGTGAGCTTGGCAATCAGACAAGTTCTTCCTCCTTATACATTTGATTCAGAGAGATTGACACTACTCCACAGAGAACACCGTTCTGTTATAACACATTGGGTCTGATGAATTATCAGTACTCGCACACAAAAAGGCTCACACAATAAAGCAGAGCTGAAATGACATCCAGGGCATCAGCATTTCATACAGCTGAGCACTAGAAAAGCTGAATCGTAGCACTGCATTCAGCATTGTGGTACATGCAGCATTTAAGAAGCTCAGAGCTGCTTTTGTGTGTGTGTTTGTTCTTTCTGAAGCAAAACAAAGGCAGAAGACTGTGGAAGTTATTCTGCACCACATGATTCATTATCTTCCACTTGGCTGTGGAATTCCTGGAAATAATTACAAACTATTTCAAAATATGAGTTTATACTCATAAAATCTGATATAGCTCAGGGATTCATCCGACTTGCCTAAAGAAAGAGCCCCTATTCCTTTGTAAAACAAGGAAATCAAAAGTTCTGCACGTGACACAAGGAAAATCTCTTGCTGCCATAAATCTTGCTACGTAGTTTCAAATGTGTGTTTGTCTTTGAAGCTGACCATAGACACACTGAAAATTTTTTCCTCTGCAATGCAGGGAACACAAAATATCTCCCCCAAGCTATGGATCCACATACAGACTGTTTGAAAAGCTACAGGTGCCCCATTCCAGGTGGGGCCATTGCTTCCAAGAGCACAGACAATGTGCATTCTTCCTGCTTTACATCTGTTCTGCATTCCCAGTTCCTTCTCTTCTCCAGCCTGTAACACGTCTCTCTTCCAGGCTTGCTTAGCCTCTCAGAGCATCATTTCACTCACTCCAGCTTAGCAGCCCTCTACCTTACTGCATAGTCCAGTGAAGATTATTTGTTTCCCAAAAATCAGAATTTTCTACGCTTATCTTAGCAATATAACTTGCAATTAAAAGGAGAGAAAAATCCTATTTGTGCAGACTAACTTACAAGGAAGGAAAGAAACTTCTTTCCAGCTCAACTAATATTTAGGGTAGTGCCAAACTGTTGGATCAAATACTGGAAGCCTCCTGGCTCCCCCAGTCCAGCAAAAGGGACTGACTTTATTGAGGTTTTCTAAATAACTACATTAAGTCCTTTTCATTTAGTAAGCCTGCTTTATTTTTTTTCTGCCTTCTTTTTTAACCGTTTACTTAAGGTTTCTAAAACATACTGTTAGCCATGTGGTCATTTGGTAACTTAGGTACTTTAGAGTTGGTGTCTGACAGATATAAACTGTAAACTTGCAACTTCAGTGGGGGAAAAGATGCAGTAATTGCATTTCAAACTTTTTCTGTATTTATTTTCTTTACAAGCTGATTCACAGGGAAATATTGCCTTTTCCTGCCTTGATTCACTTAATTGGAACAAGGATTATTAATATAAACGAAGCTTTCCCAGCTCACTGCATTAATAAGTTTTGCAGCAATTTCTGCTTTTCATTAATTCCTTTTCTCCGAGTGAATCTCTCCCCAAACTTGCTCTAAAAGTTGACTATTTTCCTCCAACTTTCCCTTTGCTGTTTTCAGTTGCATATTATACAACCAGGAATGGCATTTAAGGATGCACCACCCTATTTCTTTTCCATTTCTATTGCTATTCTTTAAAAAAAATAATAACACATTGATTGCAATTGCAGTTTGGAATTAAATTTTGAATAATTTCTCTCATATCCTTTACTGGATTGCTTTTAGCCCAAGCTGCAACTCTTAAGTGAATCGCACCTTGATAAATAATTAGAACTAGATCAATAGTACAGGAAATTAATTTCTCTAACCTGCTTCTCAAGCTAAGAGAAAGAAAAAAACCCAATGTCTAACTCCGGTACTGAAGAGCTACAGAATAAACTGCTTTCAAAATGGCTATAGTAATTTCCAGGGTCAAATAAGCTGAGGCATTTTTATGATGTACTGCAAAGCATGCTAGAAGTCAATGGCGGAGATTTGCTGTTGGTCAAAAAGTAGATTAAAATCATTCTCAGTGAGGAACAGATAATTGCCATTTATCACGTGGTTAGACAAAGTACAGAAGACGACACAATTATCTCTGACTAGAGGTTGTGTGTTAACAGCTACAAGTCATCTAATTTTAGTCTGGCTCCTATCCATCTTTTTTCTTTTTAATTGGTAAACCAAAGAACTTCGCCCATTCACAGTGACCAGAACAGCTATTTCAATGTTTCTCTCTTTGAAAGGCATTAGTAATTTTTTTCATTCACCCAACTTCAAACTGGCAAAGCTTTTTACGACTGAAAAGTTTCTTCAAGCAGTGTGTTTTCCCCGAGTCTTTTCTGAATTTCACTGACAGAGTGATAACATTTCTAAATGTAACTGATAAAATAATTACACCTCAAAAAAAAAGGAAAATAAATGAAATGTAATAAATCCTTAATTACGAACAAGGAAAAGGTAGATGACTTTTCAGATGTCTCCAGAATTGCTTTTTCAGGAGTCTGCACCACCCATGGCTCCAGTTGCCCACAGTTCCCCCTCTTCACCTGATTTCACAACTGTGCAATTTCTTGCCTGGGTGACACGTAACATCTTCCCTGAAGGGCTACTTTTTCTTCATGCCTGACAAGGGTTGCCTCCAGAGACTGAGGACTTGTGTCTGTTTTCCAGTTGCCTTGTCAACACCCCCTTTCTTAGGCATGGATCTCAGCTGCTTGGCTTCCCTCCCCTCTAATTCCAAGCTACCTGCCCCAGCTATCCCAGCACCAGAGCTGCCAGGTGATCATGTGCTTACTTGGATGATGACTGAAATCCTTTCACATATCTCACAGCTCACTCAGGGACAGGGATTGGGTCATCACCTCCGTGATCAACCTCCTCCTGTTCTCCTGATGGCCTTCATGATGGGAACCGATTTCTTTTGTGCCTTTCTTTTTCTGGCTAGGGGTAACCAGCACAGGTTGGCTCTCTCCGGTTCAGCTGCAGAACCTGCTGGTCTGGTTTTAGGCCCAGGGACCTTCTCTTCCCCTTCAGGGCACTGAATAGTGTTGAAAAGTACGTGGCAGGCACAGGTAGAGCCCCACTACATTGCAGTGATTTGTGTCTATTGGAAGCTGCCAACATGTGTTTTTTTTCCAAATATTTTACTAGCTTATCAGGATTCCACACTTTTCCAGGGGTGAAATTCCAAAACATTTAGGGTGAGCACTGGCCTAGGTGCTTGCCCACACTCTCCCACACACCAAGCCACTCAGAACTACCCAGCCTCAGGACAGGATCTCCGTGCGTTATTCCTGGAAAAGCATTGTGCAAGCCTAAACAAGATCTGGTGATGCGTTCAGAAGACACGGCACTGAAAGCAGTGCTTGGACATCCCCAAGTATAGCCAAAATTCTCCAAAGCTGAGAAGGACTTCTCCCCTTGTCTTGCCCATAGAATGGGTGAGGCGAGTAGCAAATGAAAAAGCTGCGCACAAATAATCAGCTCATGTCTCAGCAGACGTGAGCAACGGCTGATATTTCTCCTTTGAAATGTCCATTTTCACTCAGAAAGAATGTGAACGCTCGCTTGGGTGGTAAGGACCACAACCTGTTGCACAAGCAATCATTACAAGCAACACAAAAAACCTGAACCCAAACAAAAAAAAACACCCCAACATAAACAGAAGTCCATACAGTTTCTGGAACTTTTGGATGCTATCTATATCCAAAGCGGAAGACACAGCGAGTTATCCCTGATCTCCAACAGAAGCACAACGTTGTAAACACAACCACCTGTGGAAAGCGAACCTCTCGGGATGATCAGTTCTTACTTTGACCCAATTAAGGGTTTGTATCAGCAAGCAGTAACCGTGCAAGTAACAATTCAAACAACAGATCTAACACTCCGATAGCACAAGGAGGCTTCTGTGACGTGACAGGCTGTACGAGGGACGCAAACACTGTGTTATTTCTGATCGTGGCACTTTGTCAGAGACAGATTATAGCTCTGTAATCCTTGGCAGCGTTCATATTGCTGTCAGGAAAGTAGGTTGTGTATAGCAATCTATCACTAAGTTTAGACGCGGGTTAAACAATCCTTTCTCACCGACACTGTACCTCTGGATAGATTCTATTACACCAGTACAATAAGGTAGGATATTATTCCCAAGAGGAACTCCAACAGCTTAGAGGACCAGACTATCAAGCTCACAAAAGATCTCTCTACTTCAGCTAACTTTCTGGCATTTACTCCGATGCATTTTACACTCCAAGTCAGTAAAAACTGTTTCGAAAGGCTAATTTCCCGTTATTTCAAAATATTTTTCTTCTTCGCTCGAATTTACGTCTCATTTTCAAATGTCACTTGCCTATCTCAGCTGCCACCAAGTTCCACCCTGCCCGACACTCCAGCACGTCCGCTTCACAGCCGATGGCAGCACAGCCCTCGGAGGAGTCAGCCACTCCTCCCAGTTCCACACCATCACCAAACTGGCTGAGGGTGTCCCCTCACCTCGGTCATTGATGACGACGTTAAACGAGACCAGACCCAGCACTGGGAACACCACTGGGTACAGCTCTCAATCCACCTCCCTGTCCACTCATCCGAGAGACGGGCTCCAAACCCTCGCGGAAGTCAGGGCGGATGGCAACGGCTGCTCTGCCCTCCCCTAGCCGGCCAGTCGCGACACCACAAGGCGACCAGATGGGCCAAGCCCGATTTCCCCTCGGTGAATCCCTTTCTCCCATCCTCCCCCCCGCACAGCTCCGCTGCCTCTCGCCCCTCGTGCCGCGCCTGCCTTCCCCAGTGCAGAGCGGCCTCAGCAGCCGCCCGCGAGATGCGGACCCCGGCCGCTCTCCCGGCTGCCAGTAACACCAAAAAAAGAGCCAGGGA
>WTSP01001958.1:0-37178 GCA_025331215.1 Actenoides lindsayi | reverse complement strand
GAAAGGGAAAGGGAAAGGGAAAGGGAAAGGGAAAGGGAAAGGGAAAGGGAAAGGGAAAGGGAAAGGGAAAGGGAAAAGAAAGTGGTTTGTAAATACTCCAAACTTCAATTAGCACTCTTCTGATCTGACACACAACACAGTATGTCTGTTTATACCTTTCCTTCTTTAGCAGTCTGTCTAAAGCTGATTGCTGTTTTTCTTGTGAAAGCAACTGTGAATTTCAGATCATTATAAGATGCTGAATTGGTGTTATCAGAATTTTCATAGTGATTTTTGTTTGTGAAAATGCTGAAAAAAATATTTTGCTTTTGAGATCGAGGGGACTTATAATGAACAACTTATAAAAACTTTCTCCAAATAATTTAAATGTTTTTTGCAGAGGACCTTCTGATCTTCCTTTTTCTTTAAGCATAAAACAAGTTAATTTTTTAAAAATGTTTTCATACCTTATGCTTTCCATAAAGCCAAATGCTGTTAAGACAGTGTTTATGAGCATAAGCTTGTAAAATACATTATCGGAGAGGAAAAAAAATGCACAGAAATATCCACGAAGTATCAAAATGCATAAAATATCTCCATCAAGAATAATATATACTACCTCTTAATACCCGAGATTGTTTCCTAAGTCCCATAATTGTAACTTTTTTGTTCAGCAGCAGTAAAATTCTTTGATGGTATGTTTTAGTGATTGTCTTTCTCTCTCATGTGTCTTCTCTTCACAATGATATTATTTCTTTTTCAGAAAAATAAAACTCCACTCATTTTCCATTGGAAATGTTGTGAAATAACAAAAGGAGAATGCATTGTATATATGTCTTACTCAAAGATATTGAAGCTGATGGGACACCATTCTTTTAATTTCAGTATCTTCTGGTTTAAGTCTATATTTTATTAAGGGAAAAATACACAAATGAGGTTTGACTTTGGCAATTAGTAAAAGGACTGAATTTGAGTGGCAAGATACGCTTTTGGTGAAACTGTGTTTTGTTTTGGTTTTGTCCCCAGGAATGATCTATATCCTGTTCTGGAATTTAGAACTTTTGTGGCCTAATTCCCTTTGCTACAGGTAGAATCTTATTGTATCAATTGGAGACCAGATTAGTCTTAATTTGTAGGTCTTTTCATTTTGTTGTTTGGGGTGTTTTTTTTAAGTCTTAAAGCTTCCTGTTCCAGAAACTTATCTACCCTGGTTACTTCTTGTCCAAAATCAATGTCCATCAGTTTTCCACTGATTTCCACTAAGAAATGGATCTTGGCTGTAACTCTTAATGGCATCTTTGTCTATGTTACTAGTTCTTGCAATCTAAGCATCATTGGTTATACACTCATATATTTATTATTCTGAATACATGCATTGTATCAATCGGGCGCGAAAGGACCTTAAAGATGATCTGGTTCCAACTCCTCTGCCATGGGCAGGGACACCTCCAACTAGACCAGGCTGTTTAAAGCCCCACTCAACCTGACCTTGAACACTTCCAATGATGGGACATCCACAACTTCTTTTGGCAACCTGTACCAGACAGAAATAGAGTGACTATTTGTACAGAAGCCAGTTTATTCTTTGAGAACCTATTCTCATGTTTCCTTCAGGCAAAAAAATAGGATATTCTTTCTTCATATTTATGGTGGTCATTACCAACCCTTCAATTCAGGAGAATCAATAGTTTAATATGAAGTGCAAAGATTACTGCTAATGTTTTGCAGGAGAGCTGATAAGGAATTCATAGTTCTTAGTGGACTTTTCTGATTCATTGAAACTCTTCATGGGGAAGAATCGATTTTATCTAATTTCCTATCTCAAAAATGGTGAAAGAAGTTTCTAAAGTATCATTAAATGAAAAAGTTCTTTTAAAAAAAAGAAAAATAAAAGTAATAATTTATGAGGCTGAATTGTAAAATATATCTGAAGGTTTTTATCTGAAAATATCAGTATGTTTTGTGTTTTGATTTTTTTCATGACTGTTTCTGAGAGGGTATTTTTTTGTCTCTTTTTTTACTGAAAGATTAATGTATATTAAATATATGCCTGTGGACTTCAGGAAGACAAATGTGGTTTTCAGACTTATCTGACAAACAAATATCTCAATATATGCAGCGTTTGTGCTTACTTGTACTGTAACGATTGGGCATAATCTTTAGTGGATTTCTGCGTAGGCACACACTTCATGCCTATAGATATTATTATCATAGCTTAGCTCTGTACTTTTCTTCAGATTAGTAGACTGACATTTGATTCATCAAATCATTTGATCAAATTATATACTTTGTTGTTTATTTACTTTGTTGGCATTCTGTACTTAGGCCCTGCATTTTCAGAAGATGACTCTGTAAATCACCTTTGTCTAAACCTGCAAGTGCTTAGTATTCAAGTGATCAAGTTCTGTGTCCTCTGCCTCTCACCCCTCCACGTGCCCCATCTGGAATCCTGAAGATCTCTGTCCCTCTTAAGTTTAATTCTAAGCCCATTTATTCTGAAGTGATTCATTCTAACAATAATGGTAGTTCAGATCCACTTTTGTTCAGAATGTTTTGTTTGAATGCTGTGTTCCAATAGTGTTAGAAATATAAGCCTTTCCAAGTTGATTGGATGTTTCCGGGAAGCTAACATGTGATTCGTGGAAATGAAAATAGTTAATGTTTTCTGCCTGATTTGAATTTGATTTATTTTTTCCACTATACCTCTGGTGATTTCTGCTAGCTTCCTCTACTCACTGTTATCATTCCTTCAACCTAGCAGACTAGCTGAGCATACTGAATAAAGTTCAGATTTTGCTGAACTGAATGTTATTTGTGCTTTTCACGACATCTTCAAGTTTCAGTACCTCTCCAAGATTCATAATTTCATTTTTTTATTTCTTAACCACAGCCTTTATTCCCCTTCAATTTCTGACAAATCCTGATTTTCTTAGACTTCCAAATTCCAGGTATCTCTTTGTTTCAAAGACTGTTGTTCCCATCTTTTGAATCCATCTTCAGATTTTATGGTTGTTAACTACTTTTTTTTTTTTCTTTATTTTACTGCTATTTTTCAGTTCCATCACCAATATTTGCTTAGCTCCCATGCTTGTCAGTTTTATTTCCTCTTCTTGCTTCTCCTGTGTGTTAATCTACTGAATGATGCCCGCCTTTTTTCACAGAAATATTTTACTACCTATGGATCTCTCCATATTTTTTTCTTGAAAAAAATAGGTACAAAAGGATAAAAATTAACCCAAAACAAATTTAAAAAGCCCAAACATACTCTCAACTTACTTCCATAAAAGTAATGACAAAAATCCATTTTTCTTTAGATTTTGTGTTTATGTGCTGCAGCAGCATACAATATACAAAGTGATCTCTTTGAGCTGTATGCACATGCTCAACATTGTCTTTTTAAAAAGCTTTTAAAGTTCCCAGATCACTGGCTGTGCTCACAGGAGGTTTATCATTTGCTTCTGTTTGTTTTGTTTGGGGTTTTTTCTTGGTTGTTTTTTTTTTTTTTTCTGCCTCTCCAGTAGTTTTTTTATTCTTATTGAATGTCCTTGCACCAGAGATATAAGTCTTCTGTGTCTAGAATGAGTCTATTAGATGGTGATATAAGTAAGAATGCCATTCTATGTTGAGACAGCACTTAGTATAATAAGGATCCTGTAAGTACCTTCCAGGTATTACAAAGCAGTACGGATGCACAAAACTTAGAAACTTTTTACTGTATCAAGGAAAGAGGGATCTTGTGGAAACCACTATGAGGTAGAGAAAGATGTTTACTACACCTGTAGGATGCTTTGTGAGTATTACTCTTTTAAAAAGCAAATCACATGTAATGCAGATCAGTCATGAAGAAGACAGTGGCTTTGTGAGGAAAAAATCCATCTTATCAACTCTTATACTTAATTCTCAATTTTTTTTTTCAAAAAGTTAAATGGTTGAGTATCAATTAAACAAAACTGTATGATTTTTTCTCGAGTAAAAAGAAAAATAACTTTTCTTCAGCAGTGAATCCACAGACAACTTGGAACATGGCTTATTTGGTGAAAGTTTGTGAAATATTGTAACTGTACTATTGGGAACTTCTATGGGCAAGGCATTCCAATGCCTGATAACCTGCTCATAAAGAAATTCTTCCTAATATCCAACCTAAAATTCCCTTGGTGCGACTTGAGGCCATTTCCACTTGTCCTATCTCTTGTTACTTGGTTGAAGAGACCAACCACCACCTCTCTACAACCTCCTTTCAGGTAGTTGTAGAGAGTGATAAGGTCTCCCCTGAGCCTAGTTTTCTCCAAGCTGAACAATCCCAATTCTCTCAGCCACTCTTCATAAGACTTGTGCTCTAGACCCTTCACCAGCTTCATTGTCCTTCTTTGGACATGCTCTAGTGCCTCAGTGACCTTTTTGTAGTGAGAGGCCCAAAACTGAACACAGTACTCAAGATGCATCCTCACCAGTGCCAAGTACAGGCATAAAATCACTTCCCTGGTCCTACTGGCCATACTATTCCAAATATAGGCCAGGATGCTGTTGGCCATCTTGACCACCTGCGCACTCTGCTGGCTTATGTTCATCTGCCTGTCAGTCAACACCCTCAGGTCCCTTTCTACTGAACAGCTTTTCAGCTGTAGTGCTGCCAGGGATTGTTGTGGCCAAAGTGCAGAACCCAGCATTTGGTCTTACTGAAACTCATACAGTTGGCCTTGGACCATCAATCAAGTCTGTCTAGATCCCTCTGCAGAGTCTTCCTACCCTCAAGAAGATTGTCACTTCCACACAGCTAGGTGCTGTCTGCAAACTTGTGAGGGTGCACTTGATCCCATCACCCAGATCATTGATAAAGATATTAAACAGAACAGCCCCCACTACTGAGCCCTGGGAGACACCACTTCTGACTGGTCGCCATCCAGATTTAACTCCGTTCGCCACCACTCTTTGGGCCTGGCCATCCAGCCAGTTTTTCACCCAGCAAAGTGTACACCCATCCAAAACATGAAGTCATCTTCCTCAGGAGAATGCTGTGGGAGATAGTGTCAAAGGCTTTACTGAAGTCCAGATGGACAAAATACATGGCCTTTTCCTCATCCACTAAGCGACTGACCATGCTGTAGAAGGAGATCAGGTTAGTCAAGCAGGACCTTCCGTTCATAAACTCATGCTGACTGGGCCTGATCATCTGATTGTCCTGCATGTACTGGGTGGTGGTACTCAGGATGATCTGCTCCATCAGGTTTCCTGGCATCAAAATCAAGCTGACAGTCTAAAACTAAAAACTGTAATTTCCTCATTCTGGCCCTTCTTGTAGTTGGGTGTCAATGTTTTCTAACTTCCAGTCAACTGGGACCTCCCCAGTCAGCCATGACTGCAAAAAATGATGGAAAGTGGCTTGGTGAGCACCTTCACCAGCTCTCTCAGAATTTTTGGGTGGATTGCATCCAGTCCTATAGTGGTTGGGTGTACCTTGAGCAACATGGTGGGGGCAACTTTGCTTGTTCTATGAGGCTGTGACTGGAGGCTTATCTGAGGGTTTAACTACACTGAGAGCAAAGGAGGTGCTTCTGGGGAAAGGAGTAGGAGCACATATGAACATGAACTGTAAATTAAAGCTGAAGGGACAAAGTCCTGTCTGCTCTGTCCAATGTAGAAAAACAAAGGGTAGCCTGGAGAGAACTGCTATGGCTGCAGAAGGTAGTGATAGCACTCCACAAAGAAATTGTTGTGGCATTTTGAACATTCTGTTACCATGTTCTGTTAGCATCATTTTAATTATTTCTATTTCTTTCCTGACACGTGCACACATTTTCTTGTTTGGTAGCTGGATCTTTGCAAGAATGGCTCAACATGCTGCATGCTGAGTGTAGGTAGAGTCAACATAGAAATAAATCGAGAAGAAAGTTGTGTGGGATAGAGCAAATAAAATAAAATAAAAAAAACCCAACTTAGTAGATTCCTGGGTTTATTGCTTCTGTTCCTGAAACCTGAATCTCTAATTGTTGTGGGTTTCTCCCCCCCAGATAAGACAGTAGTAATTGTAACTGCATGTATTTATGTGTGTATGTGTATGTATAAACTCATCTACATTTGTGTTTTATAAACTTTCAGCCAGGCTTGTCAAGGCATAAACAGTGATTGATATTTTACTTACAAGTGTATGCAAATTGCTCCTAAATAGAGAAAGAAGATAAATGAGCCAGATCTACTTATGTAAATCAAACAGCTTTAGTGACTGTAATGATGTTATGCCAACTAAAAACATGAGGGGATCAGGACCATTTAAGTTTCAAAAGTGCATCTGAAAAATTGTCATTTTTTAAATATTGGGCAAAACCCTCTGTAATTCTGTTGGTTTCAAGGGAAGATACCATGCTTCTGGAAAAAGCCAGGATCAGTTTGGTTTTATTGTAGTTGGTTTATTGAAGTCTCTTCGGTAAGCAATGGAGATATCCCATCCTGGGCATCTGTTTTACTTGTAGTGAAGTCACTTGATCATCAGCTTCTGACAAGCTACACAGAAAGCTCCTGTGGCATTGGCCTCTGGGATTCAGGAGCCCATGGGTCAGGCAGAGGCACCTAGCTACTTTCTTCCTCTCTCCTTTACCCTTGTTTGTGCTACACAACAGCAGGCAGTGCCATGGAAGAAAGGAAAAAAAAAAAAAAAAAAAAAAAGAAGAAGAAGAAAACCAAACCAAACCATTTTCTGCAACACAAAAGTGATTAAATAGTGCCATGGGTGAAAGTTTGGTGCTCAGTCTTAAAGTGCACACCACATTCTCGAGAAGAGGACACTCAAGTAAGGAAAAAGAGAATTGGATGAGAAAGGTTGCTAGGTGCTTGCTTTGAAAACTTTACAGGCAAAACTGATTAGGTTTTTTGAATATATCATTGTATTTATAGAGATACTGTTTAGCTGAGAATGTTTAAAAGTTGAAAAATTGTATGAAATCTTTTTTCATTGGGAAGGACAGTGACAGTACAATTTTAACAGTGAATTTCCTAAGTGTTTTATTTAAACAAACGTCAACATTAGAAAAAAAACTTTGTTATTCTATTGTATTTGAATATAAAGTGAGCCATCATTTTGATACTTTCTATGATGAACAATCATTTAAATACAGGGTTCACTGTTAATTTTCAATATTTAAATGAATTACAAAACATGCTCTGGCCACTCAAATTATTAAAAGAATGGAAGCAAGAAATCATGGCTAAGCATTCATACCCAACTCTGTATTATCTTTAATTACATCAGTCCCATACTTCATAAATTTTCTTGTTTCACCTCTCCATAGTTACCAAAAATGAATCTAAGTGAAAACTGTGAATCCTTTTGAGTAATTAATACATATTCTGCATGGTTTAATTTCTGTTCTATCAGCAAAACAATTGGATTAACATATTTTTCCCCTTATACTTCTTCCTTGTTAAAGGCACTGTTCTGACTTGGAAATTAAGTTTTTTTAAAAGTTATTGAGGGAAAGATGGAAGAATATGCTGGTTTTGGCTGGGATACAGTTAATTTCTTAATAGTAGCTAGCATGGGGCTATGTTTTGGATTTGTGCTGAAAACAGTGTTGATAACCCAGGGATATTTCGGTTACTGCTGAACAATGTTTATATAGAGTGAAAGCCTTTTCTGTTTCACACACCACCTCACCATTGAGTAGTCTGGCAGGGCACAAGAAGCTGAGAGAGGACACATCTGGGACAGCTGACCGCAATTAACCAAAGGGATATCCCATACCATGTGATGTCATGCTCAGAATATAAAGCTGCTGGAAGAAGGCAGGGAAGGATATTCAGAGTTGCAGCATTTGTTTTCCCAAGTGACTGAGATGTAGCCCAGCTGTCCTGGAGATGGCTGAACACCTGCCTGCTGATAAGAAGTAGTGAATTAACTCCTTGTTTTGCTTTGTTCATGCTCATGGCTTTTCCTGTACATGTCTTTATCTTTTTTATGGTCTTTATCTCAGCCTGCACCAGGAGGGAGGGAGGGAGGGAATGGCTGAGTGGGACTGAGCTGCCTACTGCAGTTAAACCACAAAAATAAATGACATACTTTTTTTTCCCAATTCAAATTATACAAAGAAATATATTTGTTTCAAAATTTTTAGAAGAACCAATTATTTTTACTCTTCTCCAACATGCATTCTCTATATTCTAGTTTCCATAAAATCCAGCTTTTTCATTATCCATTGATCTCTATCTGGAATGTGTCTCTATAACCCTGACACTGGTTTCTCTCAGTAATTACACTGTCAGAAGCTGTTATTTTCCACTCTTTTTTCTGTAACTCTTTGTAGGAGGGGGCTTGTCAGAGGAACAGCAAGTATGTGACTGATACAGAACACATGGTAGTCATAGCTGAAAGCTAAGAGTGGAAATGGACAGTTCTAATAAAAGCATTAATTAGGTTATGAATGCAGTTCCCTGCTAGGTAATAGAGTGTAAATTAAAAGTCAAAGTGAAAAACTGAAAATTCATCTTAGTTTTTTAACAATTCCAATAGGGAATATGATTCAATGAAGTAGCTCCATAGTGGGTCGTTACCCAGCAGCTGTAGGATGCTCCCACACAGGTCTACCCCACTGCCTGGCTGTGCCTTGCTGAGGCTGCCTATTTCTACCAACCTTTATACTCTCTCTGTCTTTCCCATTTGACCAGACCCAGCTCTTCCTCTCTACTAGTTCCTTGTCTCAATCTGGTACCATCTTATCGCGCTTTCTGAGTATGCCTCTGGTTCCTTCTGAGGGGAACAGAGGGTCCAATATGCTGGGTAGACCCCTCCTCACAGGGAGGTGTACTGTCTCCCTGGAGCCCGGGTTATGGATGTCACTAGGAAACTTCCCAGCCTGGTGCCATTCTTGGACTATTACCTGTTACTGATCTTTCATGTAGGTGGAGAGGAAGCAGTGACTCGTAGTTCAAGAACAATTAAAAGAGACTTTAGGGCCTTGGGATGGGTGGTGAGAGATTCTGGGGCACAGATCATCTTATCTTCTGTTCTTCCAGTTGCAGGCAGTAACACTGGAATGAACAATCAGATCCAGACTATTAATGCATGGCTCTATGGCTGGTGTCACCATAACAGATTTGGGGTTTCTGACGATGGTATGGTTTACACAGCACCAGGCTTGTTGGCATCAAATGGGAGACACCTTTCTTGACCAGGGAAGAGGATCTTTGCTTAGGACATTGCAGGGCTGGTCAACAGGGCTTTAAACTAGATGTGAAGGGGGAGGGCGATAATATTATCAGGCTTGTCTGTGACAAGCTATGGGGTGACACATCAGTGTTAGTGGGATAGGGAGCTAGTAATGGCCTTCAACCTGTTGCCCTGAGGCATGCTGTGGACACAGCAACACAGCCAAAGTCTCATGGAGATGAGCCAGTGTCCCTGAGGTAGTAGAAGCCGACAAGGAAACATCAGGGAAGCACTTTAAGGAAATTAAGGGGTACTTCTTGAAGAAAGTGACATGGCCAACTGCCCAGATGAAGTACCTTTACACAAATGCATGCAGCATGGGCAACAAACAGGAGGAGTTGGAAGCTACTGTGCTGCTGGAAGGCTATGACATAGTGGCCATTACTGAAACATGGTACAATGAATCCTATGACTATATTGTGGCTATTGATGGCTACAAGCTGTTCAGAAGGGACAGGAGGGGAAGGATAGGCAGAGGTATTGCCCTCTATGTTAAGAACTTAATAGAGTGTGAAGAGATGTCCCTAAAGAGTAGCCATGAGCAAGTTGAAAGCTTATGGGTAGGAATTAAAGATCATGGCAAGAAAGGGAACCTTGTTGTTGGAGTCTACCTACAGGCTGCCCAATCAAGCGGAGCCTACTGATGAAGCATTCTTACTCCAGCCACAGGAGGCACCAGGTTCACAAGCTCTTGTCCTACTGGGGGACTTCAACCACTCTGACATTTTCTGGAAAAGTAGCACAGCAAACTGTAGGCAATCTAGGAGGCTCCTGGAGTGTCTTGATGATAACTTCTTAGGACAAGAAAAAGACATCCCTATCCGAGGGGATGCAATACTGGATCTGTTGGTCACCAGCGCAGGTGAGCTCATCAAGGTTGTCAAGATTGGAGGCAGCTTGATCTGCAGTGATTATGTACTGGTGGAATTTGCAGTACAAAGGCACATGAGTCAGACAAATAGCATAGTCAGGACCCTGAATTTCAGAAAAACAAAATTCCAGATCCTCAAGGAGTTAGTCAATAGGACATCCTGGGAAATGGTCCTCAGGGACAGGGAGCCGAACAGAGCTGGCAGATCTTTAAGGACACTTTCAGTACAGCACAAGAGCTCTTGATCCCCAGGTGTAAGAAATCAAACAAGGAAGGCAAGACACTGGCATGACTGAGTTGAGACCTGCTGGTCAAACTAAAATGCAAGAAGGAGCTGTACAGGCAGTGGAAACAGGGACAGATGTCTTGGGGAAGAGTACAGATATGCTGCCCGATTGTGTAGAGATGGGGTCAGGAAGGCCAGGGCATGGTTGGAGCTGAACTTGTCAAGGGATGTAAAAAAATAACAAGAAAGGTTTCTACAGGTACATCAACAAGAAAAGGAAGGTTAAAGAAAACCTACTCCCCCCACTGAGCAAGAATGGCAGGCTGGTCACAACAGATGAGGAGAAGGCTGAGGTTCTCAACAATTTGTTTTCTTCAGTCTTCACTGTCAGCTTCTCTCCCCACACATTCCAAGTTAAAAGGCCACAAGGTGGGGACCAGGGGGATAAAGTCCCTCCCACTGTAAGTGAAGATCAGGTTCATGACCACCTGTGGAACCTGAAGATATGTAAGTCTATGGAACCAGATGAGATCCATCCCAGAGTCTTGAGGGAATTGGCTGATGCAGTTGCCAAGGCACTTTCCATTATATTTGAAAAGTCCTGGCAGTCATGTGAAGTCCTTGGTGAATGGAAAAAGGGACTCATTACACACATTTTAAAAAGGGTAGAAAAGAGGACCCCGGAAAATACCATCTTGTCAACCTCGGTGCCTGGGAAGATCATAGGGCAGATTCTCTTAGAAGCTCCGATAAGGCACATGGAGGACAGGGACGTGATCAGAGACAGCCAGCGTGGCTTCACTAAGGGCAAGTCCTGCCTGACCAACCTGGTGGCTTTCTACAAAGGAGTGACTACATAAGTGGACAAGGGAAGAGCTATGGATGTCATCTATCTGGACTTCTGCAAGGCCTTTGACACAGTCCCTGACAACATTCTCCTCACCAAGTTGGAGAGAAATGGATTTGGTGGGTGGACTATTCAGTGAATAAGGAATTGGTGGGATGGTTGCTTCCAGAGGGTAGTGATCAATGCCTCAAACTCCAATTAGCAATCAGTGACAAGAAATATCCCTCAGGGGTCCATACCGGGACAAGTACTGTTTAATATTTTCAGCAATGATATAGACAGCAGGATCAAGTGCACCATCAGCAACTATATAGATGACACCAAGCTGAGTGGTACAGTCAATATACCAGAGGGACAGGATGTCATCCAGAGGTACCTGAACAAGCTGGAGAAGTGGGCCCAGGTGAACCTCATAAGGTTCAACAAGACCAAGTGCAGGGTCCTGCACCTGAGTCAGAACAATCCTCACTATCAGTACAGACTGGAGGATGAAGTAATAGAGAGCAGCCCTGTGGAAGAGGACTTGGGTGTGTTGGTGGATGAGAAGCTGTATATGAGCCACCAATGAGCACTTGTAGCCCAAAAGGCCAATCACATCCTGGGATGCATCAAAAGAAGTGTGGCCAACAAATTAAGAGAGGTGATTTTTCCCCTCTACTCTGCTATGGTGAGACCTCACCTGGAGTACTGCATTCAGCTCTGGAGCCTTCAACACAGGAAGGACATTGACCTGATGGAGCAGGTCCAGAGGAGGGCCACAAAAGTGATGAGAGGGCTGAAACACCTCTCCTATGAGGACAGGATGAGGTTGTTGGTCTTGTTCAGCCTGGAGAAGGCTCTGGGGAGACCTTATAGTGGCCTTCCAGTACCTGAAGGGGGCCTACATGAAAGCTGGAGAGGCACTGTTTACAAGGGCATGTAGTGATAGGATGAGGGGCAAAGGTTTTAAACTAGAGAAGGGTAGATTTAGATTGGACGTTACAAAGAAGTTCTTTACTATGAGGGTAGTTGAACACTGGAACAGGTTGCCCAGGGAGGTGGTGGAGGCCCCATCCCAGGAAACACTCAAGGTCAGGCTTGATGAGGCTCTGAGCAACCTCATCTAGTTAAGGATGTCCCTGCTTACTGCAGGGGGCTTGGACTAGATGACCCTTGGAGGTCCCTTCCAACCCAAGGCATTCTATGATTCTATGATTTTTCCTCCATTTCATAATTTGTTTCTCTTACATACTTCAGTGTAATTCCCCTCCCCTGCATGCCCTCTTGTTCCAGTCTTTTTTGCCAAGCTAGTTGTAGTCCTTTACATAGTCCTATCTTTCATTTCCATGTCTGATAGCTCTACCATCCTCTTGATTCTTCTGTGTCTCCTTATTCTTTCATCCTCTCTCCTGCTTTCCAGTTCTTAGTCTTAGCCTTTATTTTTCATCAGGTCTTCATACTATCATATAAATTCTTTATCTCAGCCTACTCTCCATGATAGTCCTCTCCCTCATTCTTCACAGAAGTCTACGAGGCTAGATTTTGTCTCTGTATTTGAGTTGCTTCTTTTATGCATGTCTGAGACATACTTGATGGTCCATTTCTAGTACTTGACGGTCCATTTCTAGTACTTGACTTAAAAACAACCCCAGTGGGTTGACCTTGTCGGGACTCCAAGTGCCCAACAAAGTTGCTCTGTCATTCCCATCCTCAGCTGGTTGTGTGAGAGAAAATATAACAAAAAGATCTTATGGGTCGAGATAAGGACAGGGGGAGATTACTCACCAATTACTGTCACAGGCAAAACAGACTCAACTTAGGAAAATTAATTTGATTTATTACCAGTCAAATCGGAGTAGGATAATGAGAAAAAAAATCTTAAAACAATTTTCCCCCTCTCTTCTTGGGCTTAACTTCACCCCCAATTTCTCTACCTACCTCCACCGAGGAGCACAGGGGGATGAGAAATGGGGATTGCAATCAGTTCATTACACATTGCCTCTGCCACTCCTTCCTCCTCAGGAGGAGGACTCCTCACACTCTTCCTCTGCTCCAGCATGGGGTCCCTCCCATGGAAGACAGTCCTCCATGAACTTCTCCAATGTGAGTCCTTCCAGTGGGCTGCAGCTCTTCATGAACTGCTCCAGCGTGGGTCCATTGCAGGGTCCCAAATCCTGCCAGTTAAACCTTCTCCAGCATGGTTTCTTTTCTCTGTGGGCCCACAGGTCCTGCAAGGAGCCTGCTCCAGCACAGGCTTCCCATGGAGTCACAGCCTCCTTTGGACATCTATCTGCTTCAGCATGGGGTCCTCCACAGGCTGCAGATGGATATCTGCCCCACTGTTAACCTCCATGGGCTGCTGGGGTACAACCTGCCTCACCATAGGCTTCAGCATCACAGGCTGTAGGGGATTCTCTACTCTGGTGCTTTGAGCACCTGCTTCCCCTCCTTCCTCACTGACCTTGGTGTCTACAGGGCTGTTTCTCACATATTCTCACTCCTCACTTCTGGCTACAATTTGTTGCAGGTTTTTTTCCCTTCTTAAATGCATTATCACAGAGACACTGCCACCATTGCTGGTGGCCTTGGCCTTGGCCAGCTGGAAGTCCATCTTGGAACCGGCTGGTATTAGCTCTATCAAATGTGGGGGAAACTTCTTGCATCTCACAGAAACCACCCCTGTAGACCACCCACTACCAAAACCTTGCAATGCAAACCAAATATGATCATGAAGTGTTGTTCCTCTCAGTTTCAACTGATGTATAGCCATTGTAGGCATCTTGTTTGAGTTATTAATTTTGCTCTGAGTACCTCTGCAAATGTGAAATAGATTTTTATTATTATTATTCCTTTTAGAAATATTAAATATTTAGAGTAAAATAATTTCAATACCAGATGAATGATTATCATATATAACTGTTAATAGTTAAAGTCTGGCACTATTGTTAGCAACCAAAGACAGGGTATTCTAATAAAAGCTGGTGGGAAATCTTAATAAGATGCATAGGTATTTGTCTCTATATTTTGTTCTCTAGCCTCTTGGCTTTTGTATACTTACAGGACAGTAAACAGAGACAACTTTGGGGCTTACAGGTGGTGAGTTCTGAAAGAGATGGCCAATCAGAACATAACAATTGGCATAATCAGTCTTTATAATGATTGTATAATACTTACATAACTTCATGCATTCTGGCTGATAATCGCCATCAGCTAGAGTACATGGATTAGCATTCTGAATAGTTACAGAGAAATTGGCTTATTGGCTGCGACAATATAATGAAGAATAATGCATTTTCTTGTAGATTGCAAAAAATCAATTTATATTACAGACTTTAAAAAATATGAGTATCTAAAAATAGTACACTTGGCCTATAGCCAGCATTCCTACTAATATGTTTTGACTGAGTACAAATCCTGTTATTGAAGATTAGCTACTGTCAGAATGAAGACTCAGTAGAAATATAGCTGATCCTGCTTACAAGGAACTTTGCTGAATTGAAATTTACTGTAGAAGAATGGAAGATCTGGAACTAATTTGTAGATTGAAAACCAAAATAGCATGAATAGTTAATTTAAGTTCTCTGTACTTGTTATAGAACAGAAGGCTTTGGGTTTTTTCCTTTTTTAGTTGTGTTTACCTGGTGTTCGTGCTCTTCCTTAAGGTCAGCTTCATATCTCTATTATAGTTTACTTGTACAGAAAGCTGTATTTCCAAACATACTGGATTAGCTGATGGACCTGGTGAATGAAGCATGGATTTGAAGATTTTAGAATTTCTTCCATTTCATTTACAATCTTGTACACCATTTGAGATAGTCATCTGTTGTCAAAAATGAAAAACTAAAATAAATCAAAAATCCCTCAATACCTTAAGAGTTAGAATATTGTCATTCCAATATTAGTAACTGCTTTTACATATATAAAACACAAAAGTAGGGTCTTGATGCATTAAGCAGTTGTTATTCGGTTCTCCCTTTCTTACATGTCTCAGCATAAACAGGAGAACAGGAATCATGGAGGAACTGTAGAGTGACACTATCCCAGTAAGGACTTGGTAAGTAGAGAGGCTGGAAGGAGTAATTATATACCTCACTTTTCGTGAAGCGTGTATTGTTTCAGGCATATCTAGGCCAGAGAGTGGTGGTTTCACCCAATCATCATGTTGCAACCTGCTGTTAAAAATCATTTTGACTTGAGCAAAGAACGACACTGTATTTATTCTTTTATATATATATATTTTAAAATTCTTATATTAGCTATTTTTAAAAATATCTGCTCGTTCATTTGGACATTTTCTTACCCAGAACAGGGATTTATTTTTCCTCTTACTAACTACTGTGTATATTCTAAGAAAATTAAGAAACTTTTAACTGCATTAGTGGGAATGAATGTTCTCCAGAGTACCTTGTACAACATAGTATTTCAAATGTTTTTCTGGCTATTTATTTACTAACTGTCACTGAATCCTGTAAGCTATGAGGTGCTACCAGAGTCAGGAAAAGAGATATAAAAAATTAAGGAAGTCTGTAATTTAAGCTTAGTGATCATGTAATATGGAATTAATTCAGGTCCTGAATAAATACAGTTGGAATGGTCTTCCCAGAACACTTCCAAGAAATGCTGAAATTAAGAACATTTTCAGTACAAAAAAAAAGCTTTGGAAAACTTAGCCAGTGAAGATAACCCTAGATAACCAAAATTGTTTAAAAAATGTTATGCACAATAGCATAGCAATCCAGCTAAAATGGTTGTTTTATGAGTTTATTTTCTTATGTTTTCCTTCATATATCTATATACTCAAATTCAAGTGAGAAGTGAGATTTAAGTAATAGATTTTTTAATTTTTTTTTCATAAGCTTAAGTTGTCATGCCGTGTTAAATCAAACTCTGGAAAGGACAATAGTTTTATCAAGATTTTATCTGTCAGTGTAATGATTTTTGAGTACATTTTCTTCAATGGTATGTTGCAGAATCTGTACAATTATACTTTAGCCAATATAAACTAACGTGTATCCTAATGGATACCATAGGTTTCTTACTTTGCTTGTTATTCACATATGATCCCTGCTAGTATCTGCATCAACATATAAAGTACAGATTATAGGAGAGTGATCCTCATTTATCTTGTAAGTATTCCATTTTAAAAATTATGGGAAAATACTGTATGTGTACAAAATTGGTTATTTTATTCTTAACCAATATGGAGTACAGGGTCTTAAAAAATAAAATTTAATTGTTCTATCAGTAACTTACTCTTTGTTTAAAATGATGGTGTATGTGATTAAATTACAACCGAAAGCAATTTCGATTAGACAAATGAAAACTAATTATGATAATTTCCAGCCACCTTAGGAATATCAGTTCAGTAACTTGTCTGCTATGCATTTACCATCTTCCTGTATATGGCAACAGAAATTTTGGTAAGGTGTCATGCTACAAATATAGATGGCTACAAATATAGATGATATTGTGGTAGTGATAAATTACGAGAGAATTATGCAAAGTAGGTAAGTGATAAAATGCTACTGATCTTTAGAAATTCATTATACAACTTACCAATGTCTCTGTGGTGAATATGCCCCCTACTGGTGTATAGAGTTGACATTAAGTAATCATGATTGTGGGGTTTGTAACACCAAAAAAGTGGATTATAAGAAACCAAATTAAGATTGATGTTCCTTATAAGACTAAACTGGAATGGAAAAGTTGCTATTATATGATAATAAGATTATCTTCTACTTTCGGTTGACCAGTTGTCTTGCTGTAACAAGTCTGAAATGCTTTAGTAGCTTTGATTCCCTGGTACACTAATTAATCTTTTTTATTGAGAATTTTTATCATTTTTTTCTAATAGAAATAGGATTATTATTTTACATTATAAATTCCTACTAGTTAAATACCAGATAACTGAATTTAATCTTAAAAGTAGAACAGAAAATATTTGAAGGACTTGAAAAATTCTAAACATATTCAAGAATGATAAATTCATCCCCAAGTAGTCAAAACCTTACTGTATCTAAACACTCAAATGAGATAAGGAAAACTCTAACAAGCCTGTATGTGAATATGTACCTCTCAGTTTTCTGGTATTACTGAGCTATAGCTGTCTGTCTTCCTTATATTTTAAATTCTTACCAAATCTTGTTAAAAATAAATGAAAAAAATTACCACTATCAAAAAATTTCCACTAAAACTTTTGTTTGAATGAACTGAAAGTGTTGGTCAAATATGATGGGACGTGTACATGTCAAACACTTTTATATAATTTTGGAAAAATATAGAATGCAGGATATGTGTAGGAGGATTTTTTTTCCCCTTGTTTATCTTGATAAAAAATACTTAAATTTATTTTGTCTGTTGATGAATTTACCTGTCCTCAACAGACATAATGATTAATGAATGGGACTCTGAGTTATCCACTGAGCTTCTAAAAGAGTAGAGAAATGTGTTGGAGTTTTGAAAAGCATTAAATATTCAAGTGCATTTGTTGTTTATCTGTCTGAAGCTACTTTTGTGTGAAACTTCATGCCATCTTGCTTACTGCTTTGCCCTTTCCAGTAGTAAATACAGTGAGTTTAATTTTTTTAAGAGTTTTTATATTACTAATAAATCATCACATGAATAGCTGCATGAACTCCTAGGAATTTAATGATAGATTAACTTAAGGGAAAAAAAAACCCTAAAACATCTGAGGGAAATGTCACTTAGCTAAATGGCTTAACTAAAGGTTTTCAGGAATGTGACATTTATTTTCCACTTTCTATCTTTGACATTTTGACTTCTCATTTTGGAAGAGTACTAGGTAACTTTTTGTGAGAGGCCAGTAGGCAAGTAATACACCATACCATACAGAATCAAGTTCAGAAATTAATAGCTTAATGGTTAAGAGCAATCATTAGCTGTCAAAAGTCTATAGCTTAGGAGATAAAATAGACTGTTTTCTGTCAATTAAAATACCATAAAATTTGTATATAGGCATTTTCACCTAATGGCTATAGGACCAAGAGTTCCCATGTTAGATTAATTTCCATTTCAATCACTGAAACATGATGCATGACTTCACTTGGACTACAATTATAATGGGATAAAGTCAGATTTTGATTTTATGGGGGTTACTCTAGTAGAGCCCTTCTATGCTTTAAGGTAGGAGCTATTTTCAGGACATATTTGTGCAGCTCACGTATACAAAAGGAATTTACATGCTCATGTATGTGCATATATATAAAAATAAGCACATGAAAACAATGGCGTTACACACACTTAGATAATAGTTTATGAATGGGAGGAAGAAGAGATTTTATTTGCTCTAAAGATGTACCTATTAAGCTCCTAAATCTAATCACAATACAGACAGATCTGCCACTGGGCAAAGCTGAGCCCATAATCAACACTGGTGGCACCTCAGCAATAACGTGTTTAAGAAAAGGTAAAAAATGCTGTACAGCAGCCAAGAGTAGTGAGAATGCGTAAGAGAAACAACTCTGCAGACACCAAGGTCAGAGAAGAAGGAGGGGGAGCAGGTGCTCAAGGTACTGGAGTAAAGATTCCCCTGCAACTCATGATGGTGAAGCTGCAGGTTGTCCCTCTGCAGCCCATGGAGGCTGATGATGGAGCAGCCTGTGGAGGACCCCATGCTGGAACAGGTGGATGCCCAAAGGAGGCTGTGACTCCATGGGAAGCCTGTTCTGGAGCAGGCTCCTTGCAGGACTTTGTGGACCTCTGGGAAACCCACACTAGAGCAGCCTGCTCCTGAAGGACTGAACCCTGTGAAAAGGCCCCATGCTAGAGCAGTTCATGAAAGATTGTCTCCTGTGGGAAGGTTCCCATACTGGAGCAAAAGAAAAATATGTGGAGGAAGGAGCAGCAGAGATAACGTTTGATGAACTGACCACAACCTCCATTCCCCGTCTGGCTGTCCTGTTCACAGTGAGGAGGTAGAAGAGTAGGGAGTGCAGCTGAACCTGGGAAGAAGAGAGGGGTCGGGGGAAGGTATTTTTAGTTTCACTTCTATTTTGCACTATCTTACTTTGTTATTAGTTAACAATAATGTAAATTAATTTCACCAGCTGGAATCTGTTTTGTCATGACATTAAATGTTGAGTGACCTCCCTGTCCTTATCTTGACTCATGAGCTTTTTTCATCATATTTTCTCCCTCTATCCTGTTAAGGAGAGAGAGTGAGAGAGTGGCTGGTTGGGCACAAAGGTCAACCTACCACAATGTTACACATTCTGTATCTCCCTTTTTCACCAGTTCTATACTATATCAGCTTGGCTTTTGTCGGTAGACATTTTGTGTTTCTAATGTGTGAGTTTATAGTTAAATGCCAGCTGAGTATTACATTACACAGAGAGAGAGAGAGAGCAAGCTCCACTCAGCGCATATCCATGTGATGAGAAGATTTCCAGCATTCAGGCAGCCAACAATAATGTTCAAATCTCTTTTTCTTTTCCATTTCCACGTGATGACAAAGTGAAAGAAATTAAATCTTCTTATCATGATGCTGCTTCCTTCTGTTTAATTTGTGTCTAACCTTGTCTTGTAAGTTTAAAATTGCAAATGCTAATGTGTTAATTTTAGTGCTATTTGTTACTCCTTGAATAATTTATAAATGTAACTAAAAATTAATTTCACTGTAAAATAAACTGGCACTATGGCCTCAGTGCTATTTCAAATCTTTTAATAGAATAGAATAGAATAGAATAGAATAGAATAGAATAGAATAGAATAGAATAGAGTAGAATAGAATAGAATGAACAGAATGTTGCAGAGTAGGTTTATACCTGTATGTCTTTGCTCTGTCTTAAACAGTTACCTAAGTGAAGATTGAAGTTTTCCATAATTTATTTTCACAAGATATGGTTTCATGAATATATTGTGTATATATAGGTGAAATTTTACCTCTTTATATGTTAAAGTTGTGATGTGCTATGTAACAGAGCCTGTTAGGGAGCAGACATCTTCATTTATGTTTGTGATGTTGTGCATGCTTTGTGATTTAACATTCTCCTGTGAACACTATAAATTTAACAGGATCATTTAGAAATATGATGACAGACATCCTGTCAGTCTAAATTAATGTGGTTTTTTTTTTTTCTTCCTACAATTGCAGAATACTGTCCTTTGGTGTCTTCGGATATGAAGCTCAATGGCTTGTATTGGAAAGTTCATCCCAGGTTATCTCTCCTTGACATTTAGATGAACTGATTTTCTGCGCTAAGAGAGAGCCATTCAAAGCCCCTTAACTGTAGGATATTGAGCATTTTGCAACTGTCTCTCTTTCTAAATACCTTTATTCAATAATTATCATTCTTGAAAATGAAATTCAAATAAATTAATGATATTTCAGGAAACACTAAACAATGTGGGCATGACTGGTTACTGTATTTCTTTCTGTGTAACAACTTTTTGTGATAACTTGGCAAACTTATATTGCAGCCTACTAAAAATAATAGAATTCTTGTTATACTGTAAGACATGAACAGTTCTTGCTTTTATTATTAGGTAAAATCTATGATAGATCATATTCTAGGCCGCGCTGGCCTAGAATAGGAAAGCCTTTTTATTGTGGATCATTAAACTTGCCAGTTTTCAGCTGCAGTTTAAATATATGTGTATATGTTTACATTTAATTGTATGTTTCCATATATATATACAAAATTGAAAACCTTAAGTCCTAACTGAAAACCTTAAGTCCTATTTCAGTCAGTTGGAACTGTATTACAAAAAGGCAGCATGTAACCACCAGAGGCTTGGCAAAACTCTGCTGCTGGTACTTTGTACTTGTTTCTGTGTTATTTAGGACTTCTGTTTGCTTTTGTTTGTTTCCCAGATAACATGTAAAGCTACCCTTTGCAATCTGTCATCATGTTGTCAAAAACAGAGCTCACAGGGGAAAAATATTCTAGTTGCTGATTCTCAGTTGCTTCTGCCAGAGTAGAAATCATGCTGATTTCTTTAGGGAAGATGGAATCCAAATGCTTTTCCTGGCACCATACCCTATTTTTGTGCTTATATTTGTAATTCTACATTGGTAATTGGAAAGTCTCCTGTTAGAAGTAGCCTTTGAGGGCAAATTTTCCTGGAATGTGAAAAAACAAGTGAGCAGATGGGAGAAGACAGGACGACACAAAAAGAAACAGGAAAAGGATTAGAAGGAAGTTACATTTTGGAAAAGTCACCATATTTCAAAGTTCTATACTATGAGCCCTTGCCACAAATTTGGAAAGTATTTTTGCTTTTTCTAAATCCTTGAGTAGTCCAGGTATAACTGAGTGAAGTACTGTTCATGGCAATCAAGTATAGTAAAAACACAGGCAATGTTTAGAGTCATAGAATATGTTTGGCTTTTAGGCAAAGTCTGATCAGTAGTGACTTATTCAGAGCAGGACTTGATGACAGCACCTTCAGAATGTATCAGGAGGTTAAATACTTTCTTATTCCAGTCCTATTTACTGCTCTTTGATTTGATTTGTTAGGCATACAACATAGTCTGTTATAACAGTTAATACGAATGAAGTCTTTTTCTAAGTAGATAGTGATAAATACTTGCTGGATTTAATATCATGATGATTACATCTTAGGTAACAATTTCAAAAGAGCCTTTTCAATAAAAACCTCTAATTTCATTACTTTTTAAGATTTCAAGTGTTTACTACAAAGTTTGAATCTTAATTTCTTACAGAAAGCAGACAGACTTTTTCATGTTTGTAGCTGCTTTTAAATTGCAGTCAATTATCAGCAGAAATATAAAACATTTCCTTTACTTTGTTCTCATATGCCTTCATGTTTTGTATCCTTTGGATATCTTGTGTCTAGTACTTGCATTTGAACTATTAAGTACAAGAGATATAGACTGATCTGTCATTCAGAATCACCTTTGCAGAAGTTTACAAAGTAAAATCAAGTCACATCCATCTAGCTCCTGACACATCAGACACTCTTGCTTTGATAACCTAGCCCTTCACAATTTTGTTATCAGTACATGTGGCAGGTTTACTTAATTAATTTTTTTCCTCCCTTTACAGAAAAAGATAAACTCTTACAAATAGTTCAGAAGAAATGAAATTATGTCCAGCTATGCCCAGAAAAAACACTGTCCTGTGCGGTTGTAAAGGTTTGTTAATGCAAAATTGTCAATTATACATTTCTGATGTAGAAGGTGGTAAGATGATTCAGCAACAGTTCTCTGATATGATGACATGAAATAAGGATTAAATAGTAGTTCAGTGCATTTTGTGTTTTGTTATGTGTTAAATCAGATTAATTGTAAAGAAAAAAAAAAGATGATGACAAAACAGTCATAGGCTGATGATTTTTGTTCAAGCAGAATGCTTTGGCTTTGTGTCCATAAAATGTGAAAAATACTGACTTCTTAATTTATTTATTTTAAATATATTAGCCTCTTAGTATTTCAGTTTCAATTGTTTCTACTTATATGTCTCACAGTGCTATAAGAGAGAAGAAAAGAAAACTATTTTTTTTGTTCCAGAAGTAGTTGACTGATTGACTGTCTTTAAGCAGTAGACAACCTATATAGCAGCTGGAGCAGAGAAATGAGGAAATACTGAAGAAAAAGTGAGAATAGTTGAAAAGCCATTTCAGGAGAATGAGCGGTGTCTGACAGCTAGTACACCAGTTAGGTTTTTCTGAGGTATCTGGATGCAACAGTGAAAAGTTAGTACCTTAGTAATTACTGTTTGAACTAGGGTTAGTTGGTTTGTGTCTTAATGGATGTTGTTTATTTGACTGAATTTCAGTCCAGGATCATCATCATATCATGTAAATTAGAAAAATAGCCAGAAGACCATTCCAGGACCCAGAAAAAAAACAGTGATGCTGCCATTATTTGTGTTGAATCTGTTAAGCTAGTTCTGTAGATAAGGAGAGCCTTAACTTTCCAGACCTTCAGATTAATAATTGTCACAAATACTTAAACCTAACTGGAAACCACACAAGAATACCAAAAAAAAAAAAAAAAAACCCACAAAAAAAACCCCAAACAAAACCCAAACAAAAAACCCACACAAAAAAAAAACCCACACCAAAAAAAAAAAAGGGAACTTTCTCATGTTACAACAAAATCATACAGTTTTAAACTGTAATTATAGTTCATAAGTATCATTCTCAAATAGTATCAAATGTAGATGCGGGTTTCCATCCAGTCTAAATTTCTTTTGATATGCAAGACTTTTTACATTTGCTTTGGTTATCCTCATCTATAGGAGAAGGGAAACGAAAGGCTAAGTGGAAGTTGTGAGTCTATTCAGAAGAACAAACAGAGCAAAGGATTGCATATTTCATACCTCTTATTAAGTGATCTTCTGTTTTACTCAGATGCATTATATCAACCAAATATGAATTAAAAAAAAAAAAAAAGATAAATTCTTATGATAAAGTGAAAAGAAAGAAAGATTAAGAAAACAAACATTTAAAAAAATGTAGAATTTTGTATTGAAAGGATGTTTCTAGAATTTCTGAGCAGAAAATGCCCTTTAATGAAACAAAAAAAAGCTCAAACACCTGATTGGCAGTCACTTGAAGATGCTGTGGTAGATTAACTTGTGTGAAAATTCTTCACTAGAGTCTGAAGAATTTGGAAATAGTGCTGCAGGAGCAATAGAGCATTTTCATTGCCTCATTCTAAAGTAAGGTGTTTAACCTTTGTGAGTTAACTGTTAAAAATTAAACTCTTCAGGCATAGTGAGGTATGAAGGTATTGCTAATGTCAAGATGTCATCCTATAATGAAGTAAAAGTTGCACTTGTAATGCACTTTCTTTTGCAGAAAAAAAAAAAAAGTTTATATTTCACTATAAATGTGAATGATTAAGTATTTAAAGATGATCATAATCATAGGGAAGTAAACTGAGCTTCAGTGAGAATTGCTTCTGATTTTTTCCTGCTTTCTTAGAAACAGGACTGTGTTATCTTCATCTCTGGTTTAATTAGGTATGGTTTCCTTCAAATTGGTATTTGTTTAAACTGTCTCTATATACTGAGTAATAATGACTAGCAGAAAATATGTGGTGCTTTTTAATATTGCATAGGTTCATATTAAAAATTAAATTTCCATAATAAGGATGATGAGTAATAAAAGGGCTTAAGAGATGTTAGATCTAAAAGATTATTTAAGATTAAAAAAACAAAGTGCATGTATCTATAAGCCTTTCCTAGGGCAAATATAGCTATTTATTGAAGGATTTTTGTTTCAAGAAGCCAAGCAAAGTTTATGGGGAAAAAAATGTTAGAATTAAGACTGTCTGCACGTAGGAGAAGCTGACTGATGAATAAGTATGTTTACTAAAGCAAAGTGTGTACTTAAAATATTCATTAAGATTAAAAGCTTCTGGAGAAGCATCCTAAACATCTAATGAAAAGCAGGAGGAAGGAAAGTAACTCCACAGAAACTAAAGATAATGATGAATTTCAAGAGAAAAGTGTAAAACTGAAATATTCCCTTGCTGGTATTAATTTTTTTTCTCTTGAAGTGTTTGATCTTCATCTTTTTCCTCAGCATAAGTGATGCAACAGTAGAATATTGTTTAGGTGTATCCAATGAAACTTCTCTGACCCACTGACAATCCACACACAGTTACGGATGTTTTCTTCTAGCATCTCAGGAAACTTTTAATGGAAAAGATCTATAATGAGGTTTTATATTTCTAGGCTTCATTACTTTTTATAAAGCAAAGCAAAGTACACTTACTGGAGTAGAAAGATTAAAAGAAAGTCTTAAATGATTACAACTAAGAAATAAGTATGGAAATAAACCAACACATTTACAGTATGTACAAAGGCACATTTTTCACTTCAATTTTAACTTATGTGCTAGTTCAAAATGTACATTTACTTGTGAATATTCATGTACTTTTGGTAGTATTCATAAAGTATGTTTTCACACTTTTGAAATCTACAAATTATCTGATATTTCTCATACAACAGTTCTAATTTTCAGGAGCAATGTCATGCAACTATCTGGCCAGGACTTTAAGTTTTCTAGGTCAGCTACTAGACTCTTTGAAATCCTAGAGAGACTGTAAACTCAGCGGTCTCCCAAAACTAATTATACTGGCGGCTCTATGCTCAAAAGCCTGTGAGGGAGCATACTTGGCCAGCCAGTCTAAGAAAGTGATGCCTGTATTCTAGCAGAAGTACATTACAAGCAATCATTTTGTTAGAATATGTGAAGGAAAAATTTTAAAAATATTCTTTTGGAAAGTATTTTACGTATTTTAGCTAATTAATAAATGGATCAATGAATTTAGTGGAATTATTTGTGTCCATGTTTGTAGCACTGAGATTAAGTATAATGAATTTCAGTGTCCCTTTAAAAACTTTTACTTCAATTCTGTACCTAATCACATTCAATAAAGCGTAATTCCATAATTCTGAGTTTTCATCAAGCCAAGTCAGTAGTGCAATAAAAACCCCAATACTAACACAAAGTAGTTTTGGCAAGTGAATGAGGTAAATCTTGCTTAAGACCTCAAAAAACAAACATCCAAACAGATGATAGATGATGGTGAGGGTGGCAGTGGATTGTATGTGTGTGCATCTTTTTTCTCCACTTATAGAAGGATATAGCTAAGAATAGATCTGGTACATGAACAAATCCAAGAGCTGAACTTCAAATATAAACTATATTCCAGGAAAGCTTTAGAAGGTGATGTTTTAACAGGAGTCTTTGAAATCCTAGTTATTACAAACACAAAATCGAACCTACATTCCCTTCCTTAACAAAAAAATATGTTGACATTTAGGAACGGGTATAGGGTGTGGAAGTTTGCAAGGTATGGGTAGGAAAACACAGTTTAACAATCCATCAAACTAATATGAAATAACTTACTACAATTTTCTTTATGAAACACAAATTTACTTGCAGATAAAAGAAGACTTCAGAACACAAAAATTGGTCTTTGAGGGGTTACGTGTTTCACCAAAAATTTTAACAGAATTTTGGCTTTGTTAAAAGCTTATCTTTTTCTGCTCTGCTACTCAAACTTCAGTTTTCATCTGCACCTCTAATCTTTGCAAGCCAAAAGTGTTTTCCAATTCTTTGCTGTCTTGTTTTTAGCACAGTCAATATAATTGTACAGTACTTCAAAAGATCTTAAAAATGCAGTTGACAATAGCAATAATAATTCCTTTGGATTAAGTAACTTCTATAAAAAGAGAAACTATTGCACTGCTACATACACATGATGGAATAATACTTCTTTTTTGATTTCTTTTTCTTTGTAAGAGGAAAACTCTTGTATGGAATTAATTTCTTAAAAATGTTATAATTCCTGGCAAAGGTGTGCTTTTGATATTCCACTAATAAAAACAGTATTTTCATTCCTTCATCCTATTGTGTTATTGCTGAACCTGTCAACAAAGGTACTAGTAAGCCTCTCTTTTTTTGGTTTCTTACTTGCCTACAATCCTTCTGGCAGATAGTAAGATGTTATATGAATAACAAATAATGATACAGAAAAATAATAATGACACTCCTTAAAAGCTATTTAAGCCTCTCTAAGGATATTCACATTGTAAATTAGAAAATTTTATTCACGCAACCTATAAATCTTGACAATATGTAAAACAATTCCTGTGCTGAGATACTGGTCTCTTGAAATTACAGTGATTATTTAGGCTATGTATTACCCAGTACTTTGATATTTTTCACCAACTGCAATTCTTGCTCAGGTAATTTTTACTCTATTTGGAACAATTCATCAGTCACATTATACTTGTTTTTTTGTTATAGTGTTGGTTGGTTTTTTTGTTGTTGCTTGTTTGTTTGATTTTGGTTTGGGGTGGGTTTTTGTTTTGTTTTGTTTTGTTTATTTTGTTGGGTTTTTTCCTAGCAGTCCAGTATTTTTCTTTAGATTTTTGATTTTGTCCAAAGACAATTTCCAAAGGGAAAACTACTGAAGAGCTGAAGCATGTCAATTCCACTACATATAGCCTGAAACAGCCCAGAACCCATCTGCCCTCTGCCCTGTGGCACAAACTGCATTTTATGTCTCCAGAAACCATAAACAGGCAGCAGTGTAGTTTGCTTGCTAATGGTCTTACACTGAACTGTGGTCTTATTAGAGCTCATGCCTCTGAACCTGTCAAGTACAATATCAGTTCCTATCATTGTCTCATGGGCAATGAGGTATTGCTTTGATTGATCTGCATATTTGCCAACTCCATGGTGCCTGGCAGGTTGGTTTGTTGGTTTTTTTTTTGGCCTCTGAGCTGGGAATGAGTTCACAGCCATCAATCAACATATATATGACAAACTCTTCATCTGGAAAGCCTAGTATTATTAATTTTGTTGAACCTGTTGTGGTCTGAGCCAACTATGATGTGGTTGTATCCAATTTATTTCTCATTCAATTTAAGTGAGAAATGTTTATGTTGCAATCTTCTGTTCCACAATTTGTATCAATCATATAAAGAATTCAGTTGGGTACTTCATTTTTATGACATGGTAAGGAGTCTTGTAAGAACACTCTTAGTTTTTTTTAATTTAATTCTTGCTGGGACTTATTTTTTTCCTTAAATAGTGGGCTTTTTCAGGATGAATTGGAAACATAAATTAACAGAAGTAAGCTTTTAAAGCTGTTCTATGTTGAATCTCTCCAGGACACTTTGAAATCTTTTATGGGGAATCAATGGTCCTGGTCTTCCACTGGTTGACAATAGCTTGGATGTTTCCATTGACTCCAAAGGGTCCTGCAACCCTTAAGTGTTTTGGTACATTTGTGGTGGACAGCGGTGTTTTGAAAAGCCATGAGTTACCCAGAAGCTGTATTTAATCATTTTTATGTCAAAAATAACGTTAGAGATCTGACAGTCCTAACAGTTGCAGTTCTCAACATGCCACTTCAAGGACTCAAAACCATGAAAAAAGTTATCTTTGTTTTTTTTTCAGAGGCTTCCTTGGAAGGCTGCAATCCCACTAAGCCTTGCCATCTTGTTAAATGCAGATCTTTTCCTCATACAAACACAGAACTTCTGATTATTTGGGTAGTTTTGTTTTGTTGTGTTTTGTTTGTTTAACAGAAAGGTTTATTCTATTCCAACAAAAGGCTGAATTTCAGGTATATTGTTCAGAAATGTTCCAGTTTTGAAGGTTTTAAGAGAAAGGGAATCTACATTTATCAAATAGCTTAAATATTTTCTCAATCATTTGTCTTTGTTCTTCATTTGTGTATTGTCTTCTGTTGGTGGTCCTTTTCACATATAAGAAAATTGCTGTGGCTAAGTACCTTTTAACATGCAGCAGAAATTTTTCAGCTCTATTAGCTTTTACAAAAGCAGCTTAGGATATAATATATAGACCATTTGGTTTGTGTTTGCATATGTGTTAAGGCACCTCTCCGTTGCAATGTGACTGCAATTTTGGTTTTACTCGCCTTGGAAAAGATGTGGATACTGTGTCTACAAGCAAAAGGAGATTGCTTTGTACTTCAATGCAAACTTGCAGTTTCTTTTTGTTTTGCAAGAAGCATGGAGGTTTTCCAGTGGAATGTATGTTTATCATATAGAGCTGATCCTGAGTGTATAAATATAATAATTTCAGAGATGACAAAGTAAGTAGTTCTGGCAATGTTCTCTCTGTGCAGAGCTTATTTCTTCACATCTATTGCTTCCTCAAATAGAATCAAGCTGTAAAACACAAGTAATGCAGAAAGTGCTCATACAGTCCTACCACCTAAGGCAGTCATCTTAGCCGTCACACAGGTCCCTGAAACTAGTGGAGGTGGATAACATGTTCAGAAAAGAGGAGCGGTCAGGGTATTTCTTTCTGGTTTCGATGTCCAACATTAATTTAGTTAAGTTCATACGAAAAACAAAACAAAACAAAAAACAGAGACTTCTTCTAAGAATACTTTAATTGTTTTATTTTAATGAGTGTTTTCAATGCTTAGTAAATATACCTTCTCTTTTGGTTTATTTTTCTCTTCAAACTTGATAGAATAAAATGGAAAAGAGGAACTGTGTGGCAAAAAGGCAAGAGTGTAAGGAAAACATGAAATGAAAGGAAAATGTTCCTTTGTACCAGGCATTTATATCTTGTGACAGACTGCTGATCTGCTTAGTTTCCTCTTACTGCAAGGTGAGAGAAGGGGTTTTTTGAATGAAATTTAAGAAGCAAAAAAAAAAGAGAAAGAAAAAAAGCTTTTATGAATTAGACGCCAAAATACTACGTTAAATCTTATAGACTTAAATCTCCCTGAATTTGTCTCCAGATGTTTAACTCCTACAAACCAGGAACTGGATTCTTAGGAAAAAAATAAGGCATGAAGGCTTTTTTGAGGATTGCTGGAGTTTGAGTATTTTTTTTAAAAGAAGACCATTTTCCCCATAAGCTTCTGTTTGGGTACTCAGAAAGCATCAGTTCACGTCTTGGCCTTGAGGTTTCCTGTGTCACCTCCAGCAAATCACATATGCTACTGTGTGCCATAGTGTCTTTTGAAATATGTTAAATACTAGCTTGTCTTGCCAGAAGGACTCATTGCTAGATCTACGAAGGCAGTGTGACTTACATAATGTGCCAAGAAAGGTCAGAAAGAGCAAGATGAAAGGTGGGTAGGGAAGGACTTCCAACAAGAAAGAATGACTAAAAGCTTGACTGGAACACCACTCTAACTTTAGAAATGAACAAAGAGCTTTGCTGAGTACTAAATACAAAAAATTCATTCCTTGCAGACCATCTTTGCAAGAAACAGAAACTCCTGTTCCAATCAGTTTAGAGATTTAGGCTATGAAGCATGTGCTGTGCAGGGCTTCTGTATTGTTCTGCTTCAATCAAGAGCCCTGCTTCCTCTCCAAGCACCATCAGACAGGTGGAGTTGTGTCAGGGGTTACAAAACTTGATCTCTCTCAAGGTTTTTGCTAGTCTGCCTTTACAGCTCTGGGCAAGCTATGTGATCCTCTTGTGATTTGCTTTTCCCTGCAGGGACAATAGTGATTAACTATGGAAGTCAGTCTCCAGATGATCAAGCTCTTGAACTTCTGGCTCTAGAAAAACCTTGCATGTGATCCAGGACAGATAATTTGTTTCTGATTTATGCTAATGATGATAATTTCTCATTATTGGTCTTTATAAGCTCTTCCAATTATATGGCAAATTTTTAGACCTTTCTTGCTGTATGTTTTTGTTATTGTTTCAGTGCTTTTTTCAATATGTCTGTTTCTATGTGCACTCTATAGCTATTTACAGAGCTATCACTCAATAGGAATAGACTATACATTAAAAGAGGGCAAGTTCAAAGTAGAAGAAGAGTTCCAGAACAATAGAATCTCAGAGTATAATTTTAAAAAGAAGTTAGGACACTAAAACCCTGAATATTTCAAAAAGAATGCTTGAGCAAAATTGCAAAATGAACTTTTATCTACAGTATTTAGAGCACACGACTTCAAAGTAAATGACCAGTCTATTTTCTAAAAGTTGTCATACCATGTTCAAAATCTTTGTTCTTATTAAAGCTTAATATATCTTATTAAATTGATTTTTTTTTTTTTCAGTACATTTCTCTGAATGTCTCTTTACACATTCAGAGATAATCATTAAATTTGTCATTTAAATGTACTTTTGGCTATAGAACTATACTGGGCTTCTGGAGTAAAAGTGCTATGTGTTATAAGTCTATTTGGGATATCTATTAAGCATTCATTATGATGAAAATTTCATAAAAATCTAATGAAAAGGAGACTAAAATAATTACATTTGACTGTTGATTTATTTATACAAGTACCAATAGGTGCTACTATCCATATGCTTTGTGTGTACTACAGAAGGAAAAATTTGATTCTTAAAAGATGTTCTCAGATCCCTTTTTTTTTTATATATATATGGAAATGATCAAGAATATTATATTTAGAAGAATATTTAGCATTCTTTGTAAGAAGGCAAAATTTTTTGTATCCCAGTGATTATTCTGAAAAATATTTAGTAGTATTTCAGAAGTGTTGTATTTAAATTGGAATATTGGCCTAAATTTAAAATTTTAAGCCTAAATTAACTAACTTTTGAATTTTAAAAACTATAATTACGGTAAACTTTTATCTAAACATATTAACATTTTCAAAGCCCTAAATAATGTCTACTATCTGAGAGGATTAGGAAAAGAAAGACATTCTTCTAAAGTGACAAATTCATAAAAAACTCCCTTTCAATTCAATTGAGAGAAGATGCCCCATTTATTTTAAAGGAAATCACTGTCAGTTGAATAATTTGATCTTGCATTCTTAACTGGACATGTATAGTCCTAACGAAATATTCCCTTCACTGCAACATCTATGTGTTCAGATTATAAATTCCAGCCATTTTAGTAGAGTAACGTATAGAAGATTCCATTATGAACTGTGGCTTCCCTGCTTTGCCCAATGAAGGAATAGCAGCTAAAATATCTTACAAGTAACTGTGAAACAGCATTCTCATGTAACTAAAATTAAAAATAATAAAGAGGAAGACAAGATCCCATCACTAATTTAGACTGATGAATATACAAATGACTTGACACATCCACAGAGCTAAACGAAGCCTACAGTCCTTGTCTTTTGTCAGATTTTCATCTCTGTGCATTTTACTGGGAATGATCGATGCATTAAATGTCATTTCCCAGTGTAATTGCACAGGTACACAAGTATGCCTAGCTACTCCAGTGGCTAGCACATCTGTTTAATCAACATTTACATGTGATATCCAAAGCATTACAGTTGTGACTTCAGTGTGTGTTTGAAATGATAGCCCCAAATAAAGCAAATGATAGCCCCAAATAAAGCATATATTTATATATATTAATGGTACTACCTCTTTGAAATTTTGAGTAGGGAAACAAAGTGCCTTAAAAAATGGGACACAGTCTTTGAATGACAAAAACATTTTCAAAATTGTTTAGGCAAGTGCTGCTAGGACATGCTGTGGACCATTGCAGTGACTATGACCCCCCTGAGCTTAATTCTTCTACAAGACACAGTCAGAAACTGAAGGCTGGGCAATTAAATGGTATGAGTTGTTTCCTTCAGCCGGCAACACTTGATCTCTGTTTGATGCAGCATCAAAAAAGTCAGCAGCCACCTGCACTCTGAACTGATGGGAACAAGTGCTTATTCTGCAGCATTTACAGACTCAGAGTGGAGAAACAGTAATCAGAAACTCAGTGTGTATTCTAAAGTCTTGTGAATATTAGAAGTGATGTTTCAGTCTTAGAGGTTGGATACTGTCTAGAGTCTAATGGAACAAGTTTAGTCATAATGAACTAATATAACATTAACGTTGAACTTCATATATTCTTCTACGGACATTACCCTATTCTGATATTTAATGATCTTTTCTGGTCCTATTTTCCTATCTTACTGAGTCATAGCGATTACCAACTTAATTCATTTTACATGTACATTTATTTTAAAAGTGGATAGATAAGGATAACTTGTGAAAAATTCTCTGAGCAGTTTTCACCATTTGAACTGTCACTTGTATGGTTTACATTTTTAACTGTTGTAAAAGATTGAAAAACAATCTGCTTTTTAGCACACAAGTATTAGCAAGCTGTGCGTACAGTGTTTAATTTATTGGAATAAACTGATACTTAACCCCTGCAAAAAAAAAAAGGTCTTATGTAAATACAAAGTGAGATGCCATGAAAAGGCTTGTAAGTATATAAACTAGACAGCTAATAATTGGAGTGATGCCTTTTATCATAATGATATAGTTTCACATGCACTTTTTCTTTGATACTTTTATTGCTAGAACCTACTTGTCTCATAATCTAGTTCTACTAATATGAGTTATATGCCCATTTGATAAGTGGCAGATCTTATTTCAGACAAAATACTTTGGACTGTCCTTTATTGATAGTTCTCTCTTTGGGATACTTTAAAGAGACCCCATATGAGCCAGCTGTCAATAGCCTCACTGGAGAGAGAACTGTATCTGGAGAACTTAGAGAGCATTTGAAACTTAATGGTCTGAGAGTTTTAGAAATAAAAGCAGGGGAATGCCATGAAATATCCACAGTAAATGGGAAAATGGAACAGTTAAATGCCTCACAAATCAAGAAAGTTTATGTTGTATTTCATTAAGCTTGGAAAGGACTACCTGCATTAGCCAAAATGTCTTTGGAATACAAGTGTATTGAGAAATATTTGTCTTTAAAAATTCAGGGTTTTAAAGTATTTTCATTTTTTAAAAACTTATCAGAAAAGCTATGAAAATTTTGTAAACAGATGACTCTCAGCTGCAATCAATAAAAAAATTTTCATTTTATAGAAAGATGAAACCCCTATTTTCTTTCCTTTCACAAGCAGCATTTTTCTTTGAAATATAAAACACTCCAAATTTAGCTTCTTAACAGAAACTTTCCATGAAAATTATTTTCTAGTTGAACAAGGATCATAGAAAATGGAAATTTTTATAGGACAAGATAAGATTTTCCACTAACATAACCAAAACTAAGTATTTGATCTGTGTTGAACTCTACATCCTATTTGTAGTTAGTGGACTGAAAAAAATTGTTCTCTTCTGAGCCAATTCAAAAAGATTGATTCAAAGACAGTTCTGAAGATTCTTTTATGTGTTATGATCTGAATCTTAAATTAAATTCACTCTTTGACTAGCCTACCTTCTCTAGCATGGTCTTCTTGGATCTGGCTCTTTAATGTATTTTAGCATTAACATAAGAATAGGTTGATGTTGAAATATTCTGAAATTTGGAAATTATGTTTCTCCCTTCCTCTACAGCATTACATCTAATACCCTTCTTGACTACAAAGTTTAGGTTGCACACCTTTTTAATTTTAAATTAGTTAACTTTTATTGCTAGCGTCTATAAACAGAATCTGAGAATCAGAGAATCAGAGAATGGTAGCGGTTGGAAGGGACTTCTGGAGATCATAGAGTCCAACCCCCCTGCAAGTGCAGGAACACCTAGGGCATGCCACACAGGAACAGCTCCAGGCAGGTCTTGAAAGTCTCCAGAGAAGGAAACTCCACAACCTCTCTGGGCAGCCTGTTCCAGTGCTCTGTCACTCTCACAGTAAGAAAGTTTTTCCTCATGTTGGGGTGGAGCTTCCTGTGTTTCACCTTGCTACCATCATCTCTTGTCTTGTCACAGGTCACAGCTGAAGGAATGTATGCCTTAATCTCTGCTTTTTCATCAAGACATCTTTGCAAATATTCATTGTATCTTGAAAAGTATTATAGCTGAATTTAACAGCAAGCAGTGACTTACACATCTAAAGATTTTTGCAACTTATGATCAGAAAAATTGTTTTTCTTGTCCTATCAAGTCTAGTCATGAAATACTGAATATGTTTTATGCTAAAGTAATTTGCTAATGTGATCAGGATAGAAGGATCCCTAGATGGCTTCAAACACATAAAAATCTGTTTCTGGGTCTTCAGTGTAACGCAATACAGAGACCGAAACATCCTTTAAATTTCACTGACTGACCCAAAGACATGCTTTATAATCAATATTTTCTATTGAGCAGGTAGTTTTGAAAGCGACAGAACAGCCAGGTAAAAATTATTCTTTCATCACTGCCATCTGACAGCTGTGTTTCACACCTGGTGTGTGCTAGTAAATTAGCACCCACCTTGTTTTCAAAAAGACTGTCAGAGCACCATCATCTTGGCATTCTCTTTGGAGAAGATGTTATCAAGGATTCTAGGGATGCATTTATCCATACAAATGATTAACTTGTTTTTTATTTTGTAAATGTTTAATACTTTTTCTCAGTATTAACTGTAATTTCTTTTCAAAACCCCATGATACTGGAAAGTAATTCAACATGCCAACATCCAAAATTTTGATAGACACCTAAAACCTTTACAAGCTTTGGAAAACAAAAATGACACAGGTTTTTTGTTTTTTGGGGTTTTTTTTGTTCCTGTCTCCCTGAAATGTTGCTTTTTAGACAGATATTATTAGATCATTCCACTACTTTTAGTATCAGCTGGAATTCCTTTTTTTTCCTTTTTTTTTAGATAGGTCTACTTTTCTCTCTTTTCTCTAGAGCCCTCAAACCCTTTTTTTTTTTTTTGAGGCAGCCCAGCAACCTCTTTCTTGTCTATACATTCCTGAGATTCAGGGGTTTTATTCCTTTCCCATCTGTGCACCTCTTTTCTGAGTGTTCTTCCTTCAGAGATGTATCCTCTTTTTCCCTTTCAACTTAGTAACTTGGTAAAGGGAGTTGTAGTGTTTCCAACATCTTTCTACCGCATACTTGAGAATGTCATTATGCAAGTAAAATTCTGAAAGTTGCTGATCTCTTCTAATTTGGTTTTATGGATTCCTTAATGAAATGAGATTGAAGTGAATTTTTTTAAAATCTTGATATGGAGTAGTAATAGTAGTTCAATAGTTGATGTTCCAGGTAATTGAATATAGGAAAAGGTTTTGTTCCATGAATATAACATATGTATTTATTCTTTCTGTTTCTGGAAAGTGAACACTGCTTGAATGACCCCCACATACACCTCCATTGTCTCATCTAAATAGACAATAGATAATGTCCTCTGGGAATGCCATCAAGATCTTTTAATTGGGGAAATGAAATAACATATAGGAAAATACATTCTGATAGTCTTGATAAAGCATGCACTAGCAGTCATGATGTTTCAGTAGACAGTATAAATTCAAGAAAAGGCATATTTTCAGCATAACTTCAAATGAACAATGTTGCTGAGTGTTGAAGAACTGCACAATCCCCCATATTTTAGGATTAAGAAAGACTATTCTTTCATACTTGATCTTATTTCTATCCACATTTTAAAAAAAATAAAATTATGGGTATACATCTTCAGTTTTCTATTTAACTGAAGAGATTTTCCTGTAGAATATGCCCTGGAGACATATCTGGTTTACATATAAGCATTGGATGAAAGGAGTGATTGGGGATAGAAAACATATGTAGCAATAAGGAAAAGATGTCATTATATATTATAAATCTCTTTCCCAGATTCAAGCAAAAATAATATCTTCTTATTGTTGGCAAAGAAAACTAGGTACTATAACCAGTTCAGACTAACAAAATTTGGTTTTTAAGATGATCCAGTCTAGTACATGTTAGTCACTGTCCCTCTAATTGAATATACGGATTATTTTATAGTACCTAGGAAAGTGCAGCCAAAGTATATCAATAAGATTTTGTACTTTCCAGTTCAAGCCCCCACTCATGATAAACCTGTATAGGCAATATTCTAATATATGACATTTCAGAGACTGAAATATATTATATTCATATTCATAAAGATAAATATTCATTTTCATAAATTTAAATAGTCATAAACATAGGAGGAAAAGTTTACTTAATCAAGATCTGATTTCAGATAACAAATTTCCTATATCTATAATTTATATTTGTACCACAAAAATTGGTATGTAGTTCATTTTACTAATAGCATTAAATCATCAGGCAGTAGATAAAGATCTGGTAACCTGTAGGAAAAATTATTTTTCCCAGCAAGCTGTTTTAAGTGATGGGTTTTGATAATTAATAGGGCATGACTTATTTGTAACGTAAGTGTCCCTTAGTATTAGGTTCTGTTAGAGACAGAAGTAAATAAATATTCATGGCAGCATCTACTCATTGAGATAGGGTCACTTAGAGAGAGTGTTCTATTAAAAATACATTTAATTTACTTGTAGTTGTCACCCAGCAGGCATGAGTATTGATACTTTGACCAGTAGCCTTTGTCAAGATTCATGGGGAGAGGTCATGAAAAATCTATTGGTCAAAATGTCAATTAGCTTGCCTAATGGATTGTACCTGTGAGTACTGCAACCATATCTTTAAGTAAATGTATAGACTATCTCAACAAGAAGCCACTTTCATGAATATTTTATTAAATGTTCTAATTGAAGTAAATTACCAAATTATACTGTGCATATAAAGTGATGCATGTGAGGTTCCCAGATAGCAGTCAGTGGGTTATATAGTGGATTATATATAGAAAGATATATTTACTTATATTCTAAGAAAATGAAAGAAGGAAAGGAAAAAAGGAAAAGGAAAAAAGGAAAAGATAAAAAAAGGAAAAAGAAAAAAGGGGAAGGGGAAGGGGAAGGGGAAGGGGAAGGGGAGGGGAGAGGA
>WTSP01001957.1:104812-123443 GCA_025331215.1 Actenoides lindsayi | reverse complement strand
GGGCGCAGCGGCCCCGAGAAAGGGAAGGACGTTAAAAGCCACAGCAAACGCGGCTGGTTGTTGTCATCTCCCGGTGCTGTATCCGTCCTGACCGCGCCTTGTGGATGCTCGTGGTCTGTTTACTGAAATAAAAAGCTCCTTTGCTTTTGCTGCTGAGTTGCGAGATGCTGCTTTTCAGTGGGAGTTGCGTTTCACTGGCCTTGAATTATTTTTTTTGGTTAGGATATATAACATGAGTAATGTGTGCGTTTGAAAAAGACCAACCAAATACCCAAGAAAACCCATCCCCAAAGCCGCTCCGCTGTGTTAATTTTTCCTGTTGCGGGAAGACCCGCGCAGCAGACACTGGGTGTGTCGCACCTGGAAGTGCTCCCCGTGCGATGCTGGTGAATCATGCAGGGCAGAATTAATTCCCGCCCTATCTACTTTTGGGCTCCAATTTCAGAGTTGTATTTGTTCTGTGGAGTTGCTTACATTTTTGTGGCTGCAAAGGCAATGGTTACTCGGGCAAAATGAGTGATTTTTGTACCCCGGACTTCTGGGTAGATTCAGAGCTGGGCACAGTTACACACTGAGCGTACATTTGGAAATGGCCAGCTCTTTATTAATGTCAGCTCAGTCCTTTATTGATAAATAAATGACTAACATATAATAACAAGTAAAGTTAACTCAAGGTTTTCTTTTTTTTTTTTTATTTCCAGAAGGAGCTCAGTCTCCCCAGAAGAGGAAGCTTGTAAGTATAATTATTCTTTATTCCGCACTTGGTTTGTTTTGAACATATGTAGCTGCTCAGTTGTGGAAGTCGTTTAAATGGGCGGATACTCTGTTTTCTCTGTTAGCATTTTCAAGAATCTGTCATGCGCTTGGGAACAGCTAGCTGGCATTTCTCTGAGGCTGAAGCCTCTACTCATTTCCTTAAGTGTAGTAGGAAAAGTAGTAGTAGTGTAAGTTTACTCCTAATTATCAGCTTGAGCTGATCCTGATATGGAAATAGCTGGGGTGTTGAGTGTTGCTAGCACTGACATGGCTGAAGTGACTCCACAGAAGTCAGTGATTATTTATGTGATGCAGACAACTTTGATCACTGCTCTTCAAACAGTCTGTTGACCGAAGTCTTAAGTCCACAGCTCCTGGGCCACACGGGTCAGGTGTTAGTGGAGCAGGCAGAGTAACAGAGCTATTTCGACAAAGGGGCAACTGTCAGGAGAAGCAGGCTTTTAAAAATGTGGGTTAAACAAACAGCATGGGTTTTTGTTTGTTTGTTTAAATGCATTATGATGTTTAGAGAATTTTAGTGAACTAACTTGTGTTTCAGTGATACTATGAGAGCTTAGCTTTTGCTATGTTTACAGATTTATGGTGGAAGAAATTGCTTTATCGATTGTATGATATAAAAGAAAAAGCTTTCATACTGCCTGCTGTTGCATTATGATTTAAAATAGTTTCCCAAAGCTTGCAGACTGCAGACGTGAAGCTCACAAAAGCATATAACCTTTCTTCCTCAGGTTTCTGGTTCTAATGAGAAACTATTTTCAGTCTTTCAATCTAAGCTTTCTCCTTTGTAGAAGAAACAGTGTTTGGAAAATGCTGTGTAGTGCCAGTGATTCAGCCCTGGACAATACGATGGATCAAAAGGCCTTTTTTATACAACGGGGCATGACCAGACCTTTTTTGTTTAGTTCATATGACAATGATAAACTAGTCAGGGAGTTATTTAAAGAACATGATACACTGGCTGGGTTTTTTTTTTCGTGGTTTTTTTAAACCAATATACCTCAAATGCTAGCTTAATTCTATGTGATAGATTTATAAGAAAGGTGGTGTTCGTGATTTTAAGCTTGTGAAGGTTCTTTGAACCCATGGTGGAGCAGACAGTTACCAGTAAGTTTTTTGTTAAGTGTAACTTAGTTATTTTTGGATGAAATCTTTTGGAATTGAAATTGAGGATGCCAGAGGTATTCCCTTACCTCGTTCAAGCACGGAGGTGGGTATGACACAAAACTACTCCTGTATTTACACTGGAAATCTCTGAGATACAAATGGAGTGCTTCAAACATGTAGTGTTTTGTTTCGTAGTAACTAAACCGAACTACTTTTATTTCTATATTGATTTAACACCTTCAGTTTTCATTACTTTTGTTTTCTTCCCCAAGTGAGTGCCTTTTAAGCCATCCTTATATGAAGAAATTTAGCATCCTGCATGAAGATGATCCAGGCCATAAATGTTAAGCACAATGTTGCAGGTATTAGACTGAAAATCTATGAAGACTTGAAATGTCTTCAGTTAGTTGCTCGTGTTCTCTAGTTGACTACTTGATGGTGCTTTCTGGAATTGCAGATCCTGTAGTCAATTCTACCAAATGATTTCTTGTTGTTTGAAAAGTTTAACTACTGAAGAAGTCAGTAGGGCACTGTGGCTTGTGTATATTGTTGTGTTGATGCTGTACCGCTGGCTGAAAAGGGTGCCGTGGAGCTGGTGGGCATGATTTGCATCTCTCAGTATCAGAGTGCTTACTTGACTTTAAAAAAAATCCCCTCTTAGTCTTCGAAACAGGAATTAGACAAATTTATATTGAGAAAGGGAATAATTAAAATATCTGTGTGTATATATATATGTTAAAAATATACATAGAATATGTACAAATTTGTTCCAGTTGTTGTGTCAAAACGGGTGACCTAATGATGGGCACTTAAATACAGACTGTAGGCAGTTCTCAGTTCTTCTGGAGGCTTTTCCTCTGCTGGAATCAACTCATCAGTGAACATCATAAGGAAAAAAGAAATTCTGAAAATAAAATTGATTCAGAAAAGCTGTTGTTGTGCTGTAGCTGATGAGGAGGGGTAGTTACGGATGTAGCTAGGTCCTGATTCATTGACTGTCCCTCATTGGCTTTTGTTCACTGGCAGGAGCAGAAGCAGGAACTGACAGAAGGATGGAGTATCTGGCTTGGAGCCAGAAACCCTCAAGAGGTGCATCTATTTTTCTGCACAAACTCCAGCCTTTGTAGCAGTTCAGGAGCAATTGTGTTACATGGAGAGAGACGGGCACTCGGCATTTTCCTGCCTGCTGGTCTGGAGGCTGGGCTGCATTTGCTGCTGTATAAAAAGATCACGTTTGGGGAGGAAGTCATTATTTTCCAGTCAGCCAGAAGTAGAATGAAGACTTGATTATTGCTGCTTGCTAGATGATTGCTGTGGTTGATCGTTGAGTTAGAATGGTTTTAGGCTGTGGATTAGCCAGGATATTTGTCATTGCTGAATGGAGAAGGGCGAGCTCTTCCTGACAGTGCTTCTGACTTTATCTGACTCTCACTGCTTCATATTTGCCTGAGTTAATACTAACAGTCTCTTTTTTTATGCAGGAACTGATGGTAGGCATGGGCAGCAACAGTTGCTCTACTTGTTTGTACTATGGAAAAGGAGTGGAGTTAGAGGTCTCAGTATTTTTGGTAGGAGAGTATGAGGAGTTTCATCACCTAAAGGTCTTGGGTAGGAAGCTGAAGAGAGTGGATGGTGGTATGGAGCCTCTGAAATCTGTTGATTAGTGACTCTGCTTCCATATTAGCAGAAGAGAAGATGAGCACACCGTAAACGATGGCTTTGCCCTTAGAGACCTTGCAGTCTGATCTTGAAATAATCAGCACAGAGTGAGCAGGCCTGGAAAACAGATGGGGGAATTGTATGCGGGGTGACGTGAAGATTATTTAGATACCATTTTGTTCTTAATGTGCTCCAAGTGTGTGTGTTTCTGTGGAGGGGTTACGTTTGATACGCTAAAGTAAATTATACTCCACTGAATAGTAGGCTGCAAAGGGGTTGAATAATACAAGAACAGGAACAAGTAGTTGTATTCTGTCTCTGGTGTGGTTCAATAATCAGAGTTCAAAGTTTTCCTTTAGTAAATTATGCATATAAATGTATTGGTTATGTTTTTCCCATGCTTTGTTCACAAAAGATAATTACCATTCATGAATATTTTCTTTAATTTCAAATAGCAAATGTGAAGTGATGGACCCAAACTTTGATCTCCATCCTATTAGTGGAAGTGGTTTAATTACTTTCAGCCATTACCCTCTTCTGTTCTTTTGGTGCTAGAGTGTGTACAGAGATTGGTTTTTGTGTTTGTTGGCTTTAGCTTTCAGATGGTTTTGATGTGCATGTGTATGTGAAGCATACTAGAGATGTTCCAGACTTGAAAGGACAAAGGTGGTGACTGCGGAGCACGATGAGGCTCGTGATGAAGTGCTCGTGTGTGTTCATGTGTAGAACAGCAGCTCAGCACCCCAGAGACCAGGCTGTAAACTGCAGATTTTTGTTCTAGCTGCAGGATGCACAACACCATCCTGGAGCTCACTCTTCCTTCTGATTGCCTCCTCAGCTAACCAGCAGTCACTAAATCAAGCTGGGTTTGCATTTGAGCCATCTTTTTCAAGACCCTGTTCGTAATAATTTACTAAATTCAGTTTTCTATAACATGAATTCTATTGACTTGTTCAGTTTTTGTTATGAAAAATGTGGGTTTACATTTGGATATTTACATTTGAAATCCTCATGGTTTCTTAGGCAGGGTTACTATCTTGTAATATGTAAATGTAAAATTTTCTAAGAAGAAAATATTGCTTTCCCACATTGTATCTAAATTTGAAGAGAGTAATTGCCTCAGCAAACTGCATTTGCCAAACCAGTTTTTCTTTCAGATGCAAGTTATTTTTGTTAATTCTGTCCCGCTATGAATCACCTGTCTGAAATACACTTTTTGAAAAGGAACATGGAGGCATAAGAAACGTGAAAAATCATTATAATGATTTTTATATATCCAGGAAGAATGCACATTTAAATAAAGACTGCAAACTGCTGTTTTGGTGGTGATAGGTGCTGATGAGAAGCAGTATTTACCTCCAGTTTTTATGTCTGTCTTTATGAAATGTGGTAAGCAACGTAATAATGTTTGCTAACGATGTGCAAGGCTTTTATGATGGTCTTCATTCCTTCTAATATCTTTTTTAAGGGAATATATGTCCTCTCTGGGGCATACTTTCTTTTTCTCTCCTTCCTCTGCCCTCCCTTTTTGGTTGTAAACCTCTGAAGACTTTTAGTTTCTGCAGCCCTAGGCATTTCATGGGGTGTTTCATTAAACATCATCATAATTTGTTAAACTTACCCTCAGCTTCCTGACAGTAAAATAACACACAGACACACCAAGGAATTTCTTTGGGAGGCTGTGCTGAAACACCAGTTTGTATCAGCTTCTCCTTGCATTCTTTTGAATGCTTACACCTTGGAAACAACAAGTTTGATGGCAGAAAACCCCCATACTTTCTGGCCGTCAGAGCTGGTTGATGTCTCTATCTTGCCCTGCTGGGGTGCTGTGGGATTTCCTCTGTGTCTGCAGAGAAATGGAGTGTATCATTCTGTCTCTCTTCCTCTTGGAGGGTGTTTCTGCCGGGGATCAATCGATGCCATTTCCCTGCCAGGAGCGAGCGCTGCACCTCCAGTGTGGAGAAGCCAAAGTGTTGGAAACGGAGAAAAAAAAAGGTTTTGAAACAGAGCAGGGGAGTTTTGCTGCTTTTGCACCCTATTGTGTCTGGGAGCTGGAAACAGAGTAAGAAACAACGCCTCCATTCAATACTTTTCTGTTTGTGATACTTTTTTTTATAGCTGAGAGAGAAAGAGGTGGCGTTTTCTAACCACTCCATCCTCCTCGGAGCTGCAGGGGGGCAGCTCACAAGCAGTAGATCAAAAATAACCCGGTGCTCTTAAACTGCTATGTGAGGCTGGCTCTGGAGGTGGGACGTGCTGGATTATTCCTGCAGGGCTCTGGAGGAGTGTTGCTGTTTGTATATTAGGCTTTAAAAATAACTTGACAGCATTGTTTCAGGTGTTTCAGAAGCGATTTAGTGAATGAGGGGGGTTTTAGTGCTCTGTATGTGCTGTGATCTTGGAGACAAAGAATTCATGGAAGTCTTCATCAAGGATTTTAAAGTGAGAATAGCCTTCTGTGCAGGTTTTTATTGTCAAGTTTCCACTACTTAATCCAGGTTCCCATTTACATTTATTATTTGTCATAACAAAATTATATGTAACACCCCAAATTTGTACCTTTTCTTACTTGCTGTGCTTTCTTACTCTGAAGGAGGGGGGTGGGTGGGCACAGGGGCTCTGGTTGTTTAAGGAGCAGCCACCCTGGGCACCCTCACCCTTATTTTTGAGACTGGCAGCTTCTTCTGATGGCACATAGCTGTGGAGAGGGTGAGACCTGGTAGTACGGGGGTACCCCTACTGTGATCTGAATGGTGGAAGCTCTGAGTTGTGATCTGGAATTGGAGGTGGTTGGTGAGTAGCAGTGAACAGCAGTCTTCACCCATCTTTAACACCTTCAGATCTATCAGGGACACGTATTCCCATTTTTGTTTGTTTGTTTCCTGAAAAACTGCCTTCTTGCAAGTACCCAAGCTGGTTTGGGAGCTGGTTGAAATTGCCATTTGCAAAAAAACTTGCAAGATTAGCATTGTAGGAGGGAACATTGTCCTCTGGTGAAGGTGTCCTGCCCCCCCCCCCCCAGCGTTGGGCTCCCCAGGCTCCGGTTGCTGTTGCTGCCTTTCCCCTGCTAGAACCCATACAGCCTGCAGCTGAAACAGCTTGGGAGTTCCGGGAAGATGTTCCAAGGCTGAAGTCGTGGGTGTTGTTGAGGGGATTGATTGGTGCAAAGGGGCTGGCTCGGAGGTTGCCGGGACCAGCTGCTCTTTGCCCGCTGGGGGCGGGAGGGGGGGGGACGCTTCCTATGGCACCGGGAGCTTTCCAGCTGCTCTGGGAGATGTCTGCCAGGATCCTTTCAAGGGTGCCATCGCTCCCTTCGGCTTTCCCCTTCCTTTCGAAGTGAGGAGGGAGGCTGTTCCAGCTCCTCGAAGCCCGGGAGCAGTTTGTCTCTGATTTGCTGTGGGCTCAGCCCGAGTGTGGCTGGACTGTGTCGCTGGCTGCGTGACAGGGCAGCGGGCTGAGCTCTCCTGGCCTTCCCTGGGCTTCCCTGCACCTTCCTTTCCTACTGGTGGGCTTCATTTCCTTCCTCTGGATACTAGGAATAGGCTCGTAGAAGAACTCCCTTTTCTTTTTCTTAATCATTTGGGGTTTGACGTGAGCGGTGGGATTAATCTGGACCGTAACTGAGCTCCCGAGGTCCCTGTGCCACTGCGGGTACGAGAAGAGCTTGGAATCGCACCGCTTGCTCCGTGCCCTGCCTTGGAGAGCTGAGGGTGGGCTCTCCTTCCCGCCCGTGAGCCTCTTAACGCGGGGGGAGAGACAGTGTGAACAGCAGGATGATGAAACGGAGGAAAGAGAGGCTTGGAGCCCCGTCTCTGCGGATCCAGTAAGGACTGGTGGGAAAAATAACTTGCACTTAAACGTTTCAGCTTGAAACCGTGAAGAAAAAACAAGCCAGGTTTTTCTGTGGCCAGCAGACGTTGCTTTTATTTGTTAGGACTTTTATCTGTCACGCTTTGTTGACTGCACCCAAAATGTCATTCGGAAGGTTTAACTTTTTCCTTTGGTGGAGCAGTTACCATAAAGTACAGCCAAAAAAGAGCAATATTTCACTGGTTTTAACTGGGATACAGTGTGGTTAGGTTTAGTACCGAGTATTAATGTAGTAAAACTGAATGTCTGTAACTCTGTCTTGCCAGTTTGATCACTTTTCAGATTTAGAAAGTACTTTTACTAGTGTGCCAGAGAGTTGTCACAGGGCTCAACTCTCCAGAAACCTTTGCTACCTTTATTATATTTTTAAATTAAGAATGCTGAATTAAGAATACTTTTAGATTCAAATCAAAAAAATCTTTTACGTTGCCTTATGTGTTTCTACAAACGGCACTGAAACAAGGGATTACTTTTTAATGCTTGTGTCCTTTACCAGTTCTTTGAAATCTACTAAGGAACTCTGCTAGTTATGATGTTTGTAATTATGTTTATTATTCCTGTTAGGTAAAATGAAGGAAATGGTGTATTTTTCTAAGTAGAGGAGGTTAAATGAATCAATCACATCGTCAGTGGAGGGAGGAGCAGGGTAAGAGGCAGGCTTAACCTTTCCTGTCTGTGGACTGTAAAGCTCATCAGCTGTTTAAGCAGAGATTGCTGGTGGGGAGCATTTCCAACGTGTAAAGGTTACTCGCTGATAAATATTTGGTTTCATTAGGAAATTTAAAGCGAGGTTGAGTGACAAGCATACTTGACTTCAGGTGTGAAATGGTCGAATAGCAAAGGAAAGTGAAGCATGCCCCAGATTTCCCTCTTGCTCACTTTTATGTTTAAATATGGTAAAGAGAAGCTCTTTTTTTCACCCCTCAGTTGGAGTCAGGGTTGTAAGCAGGCAGCGGCACTAGTTTGTGTTCTATTGCATAAGCACCCCTCGTAATAGCAGTATTTGTAAGCTAACTCTTACTTTATTTCTAGAGAAGGACACCTCGTTCTGTATAGCTCAATAAAGTAGGTGCAAGAATCTTTTTGTTTGGCGTTTATGTAGCAGTCTGTTTGGAGCTTTTTTGGAAAGCAGCTACTTGGAGAAATTTCCCGTGCAGATGGATGCATGTTGGCTGCTAACCCTGCAAAAGCAGCACACTTCACAGAGCTGAGCACAGAGCTGGGAACGGGTGTCCCGAGCTGTGGTCCCGGTGCTGCAGCGGCTGTGCTATGGACGGGTCACTTTAACCTCTTTGTGCCTCAGTTTCCTCCTTGCTAAAATCAGAATAAAGGCATTTCGCAGTGCTGCTTTCAGGCTTCGTTAGCAGTTGCTCTAAAACACTGACAGTGCTAAATGTTGTTTTCTGGTTAATGGTTTGTGTAATTCGTGTTTTCACAGCTGCCTATTTCTGTTAGTGCCACAGCCGTGGTGTGCAACCGTGGCTCCCAGAGTGTGGAAGCTGTGGTACAAATGGTCCATGTCTGCTTACTGGTGCCATTATCAATTGGTTATTTATTTTTTTTTCCTCAATTAAAAGTTTAACATTAAGGATTGACAGTGGTTTGTATTCCAGAAAACCTGGGAATCACTGCAAAAAAATGAATTTGGTCGATTCCAGATTGGAAAATTTTCATTTTTTTTTTTTCATAATTTTCATTAAATATTTCAAGATTTATTTAATAATTTTGCCTGGATATTCTATTGACTGAGAAATACACTTTGGCTGGGATGGTAGGCAAATGGTTTACGTGCTTAGTTGATTGTGTTTTATTAAGATGTGACTTGTATTTTGGAAATATCTTTGTTGAAGCAGGTGATGTGATATTGACCCTGGTTTGTTCTTTCTTTCTACCCCGGTACCTTGTCAGCATCTCCTCTCCTTTGTACTCCCACTGCCGAGGAAGCGATGTTCACCAGCACATGTTCTCTCCTACATCTGCTCCAGGTCTGCAGCACCTTAAATTCCCGTTCAGTGCTGACTGTGCACTTGTTACTTCTCCTCTAGTATTTTACCTGAACTCCCAAGCCCAGAGCAATCCGGCTAGTCCCTGCTGCAGCCATCCTTTTCAGTGGAGGTAAGGAGAGGCATCACCTAGGAATTCCTAACAGTTTGGTGGTGGTGTGTAACCATTTATGAACTCACCAGCTTTCCAGTTGAAGTGCATAATAATCTAACAGAAGGGAACAGCCTCGTAGTTGCCATTTACTTACAGGCACTTAAGGGTTCAGGTGGTTTTGCTCGTTGGGACAAATTTTGCTAGTTTGTGTGTCGTTTGTTCTTCCCTTACATAGGGAAGAATATAAAATTAACTGAGGAATGGAGGCTCTACCTGTGTGTGCATGCAAAATCCTGGTTGTACCACGTGCTGGGTTCTGAGTGCGTGTGCAGCTTGTATCACGGAGCAAAGGAACCTTCACAGGTATTGCTGGTGTCAAGAAAACCAACTGAACTAAACCAGCCCAGAGTGGGGTCCTTAAAATTCCCTGCCTAGGATAGCAGGTCTGTGCTAAGCTGCTGCGCTCTGTTCTACCTGCTGTAGTCCACACTGGTTTCTTACAGAAGCTAGCAGGTTGAAACCTCTGTCTCCAGACACAGGGTCTACAATGGATGAGTAAAATCAAGCCTGTTGTTAAGAGGCTTAAATATGGGGGTACAAGAGATTGTAAACCAAGAAAAGTCCAAACCAGTTCCTCCACGTTGTGCTCTTTCGGAACGCGTACGACCACCCGCGGTCTCAGTGGAAACCTTCAGCTTCTTCCCGAAGAAGAAACGTTCCCCTGGAGAGAGAGCCACTGACAGAGGCTGACACGAGCTCGAGGCCTTTGTGTGTGCAGTTATGAAATCGGAGCTCGGGGGTACCTGCTGAAAACTTGAGAGGGCTGGTTTGGGAGTTCACATGCTGCAGCGTGGATGTAGCTGCTCAAATTTCAGTTACTCATCAGGTGGTAATGCAATAGCCCCTCCATCTAGACTGTTATTTCAGAGGGAGATTGCTCTTGCTGGCCGGCTCTGGTCGGAGTAGCAAGAAAATGTGAAGTGGAGCTATTTTAGGCATCTGTCCCTGTAACGGAGAGCAACATATATTACATCTGCTGGGTGGAAATCAGGTTGTCAGCAGAGGGAAGGGATGTTGCGTGTGCCTGTACTTGGTGTGTTGTGCGCTGCCATGAAGAGGGAGGTGGCTGCCCAGCGTGCCTGCCACTCTCCCAGCACGTTGGGCAGCACTTGGTGAACATTCTTCCTGTGGATCCAGTTCATTTTGGCAGCCCTTGCAGTGAAGTGAAGGGCAGTGGCTAAAGAGCTGCCTCCTAACAGTCTGATGTCCTTGTCGTCGATGGAAGTTTAGGTTCATTTTTGTTATTTAAAAAACAGGTATTGGGTAACGTTGCTTTACAAGGGTGATTAAATGTGAGTCATTGCTGTTTAGGGCTAATTGACAGAGTCATAAGTAGTAATTAATTATCAAAATTAGATTACTGTTAACTGAGAACTGTTCTTTTTGGGGAGGAGATCTAATGATTAGTGATTATTTTCAAAAGCCTTTTTGGTACTTACCACTTTCTATTCTCTGAGCATCCTTCAATTTTGATGTGGGTCAGTGAATAATTTTCTCTTTAAGAATAGTTCATATAAAAGTCTTAGTGCCAAGTTATATTCCCCTGTTACTATGGCCTCTCCTCAATAATATTTTTCACATATGGAGACCTTCCAGCCATCTGCTCTCAAAGCACTGAGTGGTTGATGATTCACAGAGACGTGGCTCTGTGTAAGCTCTACTATAATAACTTTTTATTTTTGTCCTTGTTGCTTTCACCTGCGCAGCTCTTGATCCCATTTTATCCTGCCTTTCTTTGTTGTAGTTTTGTTTACTTGGTTACGGTACCAGCGACAGCCATTCCTGCTTGCTTACAGCAAAGGCTCATCTCGGCCAGTTATTGCCATCATTGATCTGCTCGGCTTAACACCCTCAGGTTGGGCAGGAGGTGGGGCATTTCAGCATCTTAGGAACGGGTGGAAAGTGTAACTAGAAAAACCGAAGCATTAGTGTTAAATGTTTCTCACTTTTTACCTTCAGTACATTGCAAGAATCTACATAGGTTTTCCTTTCTTGCCGGTATTTCGCGGTGGGGTCGATGTTTTTACACGGAGAGGTGAACAACTGTTGCTGCAGCTGATGTGTCAGCACGTGAGCTCATGGCTTCGGAAAGAATTAGCCTTAAGAGTGACAATATTTCATACACAACCTTTGAACAGTTGAAAAGAACAGAAACCTTTTGGAAGAGTGGAAGGAAGCGTGAAGTGGCGTGATTCCAGCACAAAGGAACTGGTAGCAGGTGAAAGAAGGCTGCTGTGGTTGCTGCCACCGTGGGTTGGGATTAAGGTTGCGTGTCTTGAGGAAGAAAAGAGAACGATGTCCAAAATGAAACTGAAGCGTTCAGCCTTGCACTGAGGAGCTGGCTTGTAATCTTCTGGGGATAGCAGGGAAGGCAAATTACTGAAGAAGAAAATTACTGAAGAAGAAAATGAGGCCACGTTTCACAGCTGGTCCTCTTCATGAGTTGGCAAGTCTTTATACACCCATAATTGTCCTTTAATCACAATAGGGATAGCCAGCATTTCTCAATATCAAGTTGCTTCAAAGATGTCATGAATTAATTGTTCTAACGTGGCAGCGATGAGTCTTGAGATGAAAGGAACGTGCACTTCCCCCTGTTTCAAACAACACTGCACTCTCCCTAACACCCTCGGCAAGACACAAACTAGCTTCAATAATTCTAGAATTAGAATTCCAATTTGTTTGTGGTAACAAGGATGGAAATGTTCAGGTGCCATTGTTTTTGGCATCTCTGGGTGCTGCTGGTGAGACGACGTCTCGGTGGAAATTTGCTTTATCCCAACGAATGAAGGGAAGAGTCGGGTTCAGCTGGATTATTCAAGGGGTATTTTCTCATGCTGTTTTGGTTTTGTGACTTCATGCCAATTGTGGAACATCTTATAGGGATATATGGTAGAGATTATTTTTATAGGGTTGTTTCCCTTGGAGGTTCTAACTGCAATAAGTTAATTTTTTATAGCTTTGCAGAAGAGTTTCATAGTTTTTTGGGGTTGATTTGTTTGTTTGCTTGCTTGTTTTTGTTTGGGTTTTCTTTTTTTCCTTAGCTTGTACAAAACCTGGTTGCCATTTCTGAATGTGATGATGGTCAGACCCTTTCTGTCTTATTTAAGTAAAACAAAATGGGGAAATCTAATGTTGCTCCAGAATATTCAGTGCTGGAGCGCAGTGCGTAATTACTCGATCAGTGTGTAATTACAACATTATGAGTTTTATATAATTAGGATTTTATGGACATCTGTGATACAATTTAGGAAGATATTAATTTATTTACATAAAAACCCTATTCTGGAAAACAGGCATTTAATCAATAACTGTGGTAAGTAACAAGAATATGTTATTCATAGATTTTCAACACACACACTGCGAAGGTCGCGTGCCTTTGAAGACTTTTCCACAGCAGCTGTTGCAGTGAAGAAGGAGACACCAACACTTCGAGCTAAGGCTTGTTGGGGTCCCCTGGTGCACTTCTGCCTGCAGTGTCCTCAGCGAGCCTCTCAGCTCACCTTCACCAAGGGGCTGAGATGGAGACATCTGCCTTGTTTGAGTGTGGGGTCTCCTGTGAGGCCGTGGATCTTTTCCTTGCGTATCGGGATTGCTGGAGTGTCTGGATGAGGACCTGGTAACTCCAGCCCTTCTACTCCAAGGCAGGTGCAGAAATCCCACCCATAGTAGAAAGATGTCCCCGAATCCCCCCGTGTTTTGGGTTTTCAAGAGTTTCTACAACAGCAAGGCAGTGCCTGCAAACACAAGTTCTGTATTTTTAGGGAAAACAACAAACCATTTCAGAATTCAAACTTGATGAGGTTCTTCATATTATTTTTTTTTATCTTGAAACGCCTCAAGGCTTGTCAAGGGTTGGTGATCGTTTCCTATCTCTACTTAAATTTCCTTTTAGTTTAAAGTCATTTGATACAAGTTTTAAGAGTTTATTTTAGTTAGAATTTCCCATCTGACAGATGTCAGAGGATTATGAAGTCAGCTTGAATGACATTTGGAACTCGTGCTGGTTTTGTGGCGAGCCATCTCCTGGTTTAGTGCTTGATTTGGTGCAGGTTCTGCTTTCTTAAACGTGCTATATAATTGGTCAGAGTTGACTGCAAGACAGTATAATGTCACTTGTGGCAACAATGTAGATAAGCAATTCAGGAATAATGAGTAACAGAACAACTTTGTGAATATATCATTATGCATAATGTGAAATGGTGAATTTTGAGTAGGTAATTTTTTGGCAACTGAATTGTAATCTACATCTCAGATTGAATGAATGAATGAATGAATAAGTGTCCCAGAATTCATTTCTTTTTTTAATGGAAATATTTTCTTGTTATTCCTTTTCATTTGTACCAGTTATTATTCTATGGAATAGTTTTCCCATCCAGGAGATGGAGACTACAGAGGAGGGACATATTGGTGAGACCTAAAACTTGACAGGCTCAGCTAACTTTCTGTCCTTCTTACACTGATGGGAAACTCTCCTTTTGTTTGTCATATGGTTGGAAATACTGAGGCACGGTGGCCTGAGTGGTGTAATTTTGTCATGTGGAGTCATTATGGAAATGTTCAAATGCCTGCATCCTGCCTGGAGCTGCAGCAGCAGAGTTAAGCCCTGAGGTGTGAATTCTTGTCCCATTCCAGGCTCACCTGTTGGCTGCCTCCCATGGAACCACTGGTAAAGCATAACCTGGTGATTTGACCTGGGAACCTGGAGGCTCCCAGAGCAGAGTATACGCTTGTGATGTTGGAATCTGGGGGGCTTTAATGTTTGCTAGCCACTTCACCTCTAAACCAAGTGGGTCATAACTGGGTTTTCTGTGTAACTGTGTTTGAAGGCTGTGATCTGGTGGTACACCTGCATAGGAGCTCACTCATTTACTACTTCTGTACTATTTGAAGAGTTTGGGCTGGCTGGGAAGAGGTAGCAACTTCTAGTGAGGAAGGAAACGCTCAGAAGAGACTTCAGTAAATATTGGAGTATTTATTTTTCTGTCCTTATCCTCATATAACGGTGATTTCCTCAAATGACAGTAGTGTGCTCCATTCTGTACAAAATCCTTCCTTCTATATAGTTTCTCCCTGAAAGACCTTTTACTCTTGAACACAGCTACAGAAACAACCCAAGCACTGAAAGATTCCTGGCAAAGGAATCCTTCTGGGAATGAAATATATATTCTTAACCAGGCAGTCATGTGTTTGTTACTGTTGACAGACAGCCCCATGCATCTTTCAGAACTTGTTTTTAATTGTTCTATGAGGCAACCAGGTGCTATTTTTAGGGTTGAGTTGGAAAATCAGGGGGTGTGCAAACAGGCCTGGGTTCCATGGGGCTCTGAAGCACCAGTAGTAGCAGTTTACTGAGTACCTAGTGTCAACTTAATGGGCTTGAGCTGGGGAGAAAGAGCTTAGATGCCGTAGCTGCTTGCATTAGCTACTCAGCCTGTCCTGACTATTCCTGAACTTCCTTTCAGATCGGTTTTCTTTAAAAATTAACTCTCCAAAGCCATGAATTGCAATTTCTAATTCAGGTGAACCATTTAGTGGATCAATATGAAATGGAAAGTGTAAGGAAAAGTTTAGACTGTAAAGAAGCAAAGAAGATTTCAGGGTAACATTGCAGCAGGTTTTGAAACTGCACCCCATTTCAGCTGTCTCTTGCCAGCCTGAGCTGTGGTGAACTTTGGTCTCAAATTCAAATCCAAATTCCTGTTTAAATATCCAAAGCTGTACCGTGGCAGAAGGCCTGCGGCAGAGCTGCATCTTCTCTAACATATCCTCCCCTGTTCCCTTTCCTCCAGGCTGTGTTAGTACTCCCTTTTTCTTCAGTATCTCCCTTCCTGGTTTTGTCCGTTCATCTCAAATACTCCTGTCCTAGTCCTCCAAGTTCTCCCCCTCATTTATCTCTGAAAATTTTGCTACTTTGGCTACTGGTTATTACTCTGTCATTCGATCCCTTGTGTGGTACTTGAGAGCATAATCTTCTAACCTAGTTTACATTACACTGTCACGATGAATTATTAATGCTCTAAAATAAAATCTTCAACCAGTAATCTTTGCTGTGGTGAAAGAGCCCTGTGTGCTTTTGTTTTCCTTCCTGTCCTCCCTGCCCTTCCCTTTCTTTAGACCTTCAGGTCCTTTGAGCAGGGATGTTATCGATCCAGCCGGCCGGGCAGCGCGTCTCGTTGTCACGTCTCCGGGCTGAGATGGACACTTATTGATAGAAGCACTGGACAAAGCAACACTGTAGGAGTAATACTTTTGATTCTCTTAGAAGACCTGCTGCATAAGTGATGACGTGTGTTTGGATTGCAGCTTGCCTGAGAAGATGAGCGTTATTTTTTGGGCTATTACGTTGTTCCTGTTTTCGTTCCCGTGGTTCTCGGTTTCGGTTGTCAATAGGTGAGATATTCAAAATGACAGCAGAACAGGGCAAGGTACAATAATCAGCAAATTTGTTGAGCAAAAAAGTTCAACCGAAAGAAAGCTGGTAAAAATCCTTCTCGGCTTTCCTCCTCAGTTTAATGCAAATGTCCGTTTTGCTTCCGAGCAATTGGAAACCCCCCAAATCATTACACGCCCCGGTTTCCAACTGAACCTCGCACAGCTATTGACCAGAGGTGCTCCTTTAAGTCATGAGCGTCTCCCTTCCCCTCGCGGAGACTTTGCAATTCATTTGGGCTCAACCAAGTTGCCTGCAGCTGCACTCGTGCTTGACAGAGAGCAGCGGCCCGTGGGGACGTGTCCCAGCCCGTGGGGACGCGTCCCGGCCCGTGCCCCGTGGCCGAGCGTGCGCAGCCTCCTCTGACATCGAGATGGATCAGAGAGCCGGGACCCGTCGCTTCCGCAACCTTCCTCCCCTTAGGAGGAAGAAAGGCGGCTGCAGACTGCGCTGCCGAGCTCCGCAGCCTGGCTTTTACCTCCTGTTGTAAGTGGTGGGTGCTGGGAGGAAGACTCTGATTTATTCGTTTCGCAAGGCGTTGTTTCTCTGCGGGGAGGCCAACCTTGGGCCAAGCAGGTGGGGGTCGTTCCGGGCTGACCTCTTGGTTTAGTGGTTTCAGTGTTGTGCAGAATGAATCCGATGAGTTGGAATTTGCTTTTATAACTAGTTGTGTTTTTATAGGTAGTGCAGAAGCCAAAATTTGGGTTAGAAAATGGTAAAAAAAAAATATTTTGCATGAATTTTTCTTGTGCATTGGCTTTCTTTTTTTCCATCCCCTAATCTATAAAATCTGTGTGGTGTTAAATCTGCTAATCACAATTCAGAAGACAAGGAAGTGAGTATAACATTAATATTCCCATTGATCAGCATTTTTGTTTTTCATCTGAGCAGGTTTAGAAGCTCATTGGTGAGGAGAGCCACGGAAGTCCTGTTTATTTTGAAAACGAGCAGTTGTGTTACATAGTTTTGTTTCTAGCAATGTTAGTTCAAGTTATTTGTGCCCTGTTTAATCTGGTAAAAAAAGTGTAGTATGATTTGGCATTGCAAACTTGGAAAGTTTGGGTTTATTTGATTAAAAGTACTTTTTCTGGGGAGACTGCAGAAGCCACTGAGGATTCCATCTCTGTCTAATCTGTGCTTTATCTCAAAGCAGAGAATTCAGTTTGGGCAAAATTATCTTAAATTCTTAAATCTGCTTCTGTGTCCCAGAGCTCTGAACATGTGTGTCCCTACTGATACACGGGGGACATCCAGGTTAGAAATCTTGGATATAAAATAAACACTAAGAAACAGCCTACAGAGAGGTTTTAATCTGCAGTTATATAAAAATCAGTGTTCTAGGCTTGTTCTCGGGTTTTTGTACGTTATATACTTTACTGAGGCTCACAACCTTGAGTAGTTTATTTGCCTTCTGGTTGATGATACGTTATCACAGCTTTGCCAGAGCTGAAGATTAAAAGCTAAGCTTTTGCTGTGAAGATTCATATTATTCCAAAGGAATGACTGAAATAGGGGGCAATTTCTGGGTAAAAATTCTTGGCCAAATTAGGATGTAATTCTGCCTGTAAAACTGGTTGGTCTTCTCTTCTCTTCTCTTCTCTTCTCTTCTCTTCTCTTCTCTTCTCTTCTCTTCTCTTCTCTTCTCTTCTCTTCTCTTCTCTTTCTTTTCTCTTTCTTTTCTCTTTTCTCTTTCTTTTGTCTTTCTCTTTTTCTCTTCTTTTCTTTCTCTTTCTCCTCTCTTTCTCTTTTATCTTTTCTTCTTTTTTTTTTTTTTTTTTTTTTTTGATATACCAGCACTCATGATGTTTCCCAAGCCTGGTTTTTATTTCTCATGTCTCTTCTGTACCATGGCTTATTTTGTAAAGTCTATTCTTATCCCATGCTCTAACTTCATTAAGAATTTATGTTTGAAAAATGTAAAATTTATCCCCTTAGTCTGTTCATTACATTACCATTCCCCTTGCTCCCAGAATAACACTTCTTAGCCAACATCCTACGAAATAAAGCCTTTTGTCTGCAAAGAGCCACGGTAAATGCAAGGGCTTCACAGGACCCTCAGCGTATCAGCTAAAGCCTGAGTGTGTTAACCAGGAAATGGGGAACCTTCCAGGTCCTGCACTGGAGATTCAGGTTGGAGCAAACAGCCTGAACTGTACCTAGAGACAAATGAGATGCCAGAGCTCGTTTGAGAGTTCAGGCTTGGTTTGGTCTTCGGGGTAACAGGCTGTGGAGCTGGGGGAGGCACTCCCTGCGAGCTGGTTACCGGGAGGAGCCCTGAGCCCGCAGGAATCGCGTTGATCCTCAGCACCCTGCCTCTACAGGTCGCTGCCATGAGGTGGGTGTTGGAAGTTTGTGGTCTTGTACAGATGAGAGGAGACCTTTTTGCTGTTGTGAGCTACTAGTTGTGATCTGAGGAACAAAAAGCCCTCTAATTCACTCACTGAAATACATCTCTGTTCCCTCTCTTTGCTGTTTGCTTTCATAGGCTCATTCAGGTTGGAAAAGATCCCTGGGATCATCGAGTCCAACCATTAACCCTACTCTACAAAGCTCCCCCCTAAACCATGTCCCCCAGCACCCCATCTAAACGACCCTTGGACACATCCAGGGCTGGTGACTCAACCCCCTCCC
>WTSP01001957.1:61310-73006 GCA_025331215.1 Actenoides lindsayi | reverse complement strand
GTTTGTGACCATTGCCCCTCGTCCTATCCCAGGGCACCACTGACAAGAGCCTGGCCCCTTCTCCTTGACACCCACCCCTCAGATATTTATAGACATTAATAAGGTCCCCTCTCAGTCATCTTCTCTCAAGACTAAAGAACCCCAGTTCCCTCAGTCTTTCTTCATCGGAGAGATGTCCCAGCCCCTTCAGCATCCTCGTAGCCTCCATTGGACTCTTTCCAGTAGATCCCTGTCTCTCTTAAATTGGGGAGCCCAAAAATGGACACAGTATTCCAGGTGTGGTCTCACTGGGGCAGAGTAGAGGGGGAGGAGAACCTCCCCAGGGAGAACCAGAGGAATGGTGTACTGAGGACTGTATCCCAGCAGGCAGAACTAGAAAGTGATACAGAAAGTTAAATTTTGTGGAGAAATAAAGAACAAAGGGGGGGGGGGGGGGAACAAAACACACACATAACAAAAAAACCAAACAAAAAAACCCCAGAGAGATGCCAAGCAGGGTTTGGACTTCGTAGCAGGATTGTTAGACTCCAGTGTGAGGTAGATACTTTGGATTTGCCAGACTCTGCCTCGACTGAGAACCCCTCAGTCTATTTAAAATGATCTGAGACTGGCACTTGTATGATCATCCTGAGAGGAAGTAAGTTTTCTGAGAATGACAGATTTAGCTGAGGTTTGACAGATTTAGGTAGCCAAAGGATAGGTCTCATAAATTCGAAGCAGAATGAAGGGTTAGGGTTTGGTGGTATTAGGGACATCTTTTCTCTGAATGGCAGGTAAATCCTGGAGCGTTTCATCATTGAGGTGATTTGCTGGAAGACCTGGTGTCCTTGAATACTGTTTGAATTAGACTTTGGTCTTCAGGTGGTCTGTAAAAAAGATCTTTATAATAGCATGTGAAATCTGACAGACTGGATATGGATTTTCCTCTTGCCTCAGAGGGAAAAATTCTTGTTATCGACCGGTAAAACAATTCAGATGGGCTCAGGGCATCCACCTTTCTTTTTAAAGAGGTATCTGAGCCTGATCTGGGTGTATTCAGTAAATTCTGTTGAAGTCAACTGAATTTTTACCAGTTTACCCAGTATCTGGAGTTCTGGACCCTGGGATGCAGGAGGAAAGTTGCAGCTGAGACCATTGTCAAAACGTAATATAATTTTTCAGCATTGTGTTTCAACTTGATGTTTCACCGTCATAGCAAATACATGTTATAATAGAACTCTGAAGAGAACCCCTTCATACTTTTGCACTCTTTAAATCTAATTTTTAAAGAGACAGATGAATAAAGGTGTGAAGTCTGTCCTGTTGAATAATGTGGTTCATTTTACACTATACGTATTGCTCTCAATAGTTTTTCTGTCATTGAAAAGGACACTTAAGCAGAGCTTGTTTTGGAAGCTTGTTTCTATTTTCTGCTTGCATTACACCCTGACTAGCTATGCCAGCAGTACCAATGTGTATTTATTAGACTATCACATGGTGGTATCAGAATAACTTCTGTGTGATGGTTTTAAGTAATTGCAAGTGTGGTGCCCCAGACAAATGGCTATTTCACTGTACCCTTTTGATTGGCATTGTGTGGATCTTAGGAGATGGTTCTCACCCGATTTCCTCCCATTGCCATCACAGAAATTATTTGTTGCTGGTTTTCTGCCTTCTATATTTGGTGTAATTTCTTCATTTATTATCCTGTTCGGGCATTGTTTGTGATTTCCCTCCTTTCATTATAACCCTGTGATGATCTGATTCCTGGGACAGAGTAGGACACACGTTTGGGAAACTCAGCTTATTATAAAGCCAATTTCTCTACAATATGCTGCAAGATTGTCTCTAGCTTGACTAGGGCTTTGCCCTAAATCCTTTGCTGGACACCCTTTCAATGACTCTCTCATAGCCACAAACATGTTCACAAACCCTCCTGTTTGAATAAGGCAGTGTGTGGTCATTTCTGTCCATATGCACTAAAACTGATCTTAGTGGAATACCAGTAACTGAAGGTGAGGATTTTTTTGTCAGAAATCACATGTGCATCTTTAACTTCTCCCTCTCTCCTTCTCCTTGTACAATTTCTTCCATACAGCCACGGGCACAGAGCGGACAGGTAACGTGTGTCGTGTTGCTGCTGTCTGTGTGTCTATGAACTGTGCTTCTGCCCAGCCCAGCCTCTGGCCCTAACAACAGCAACCCCATTTAGGCATTCAGCTTCTGTTCTTCTAATCAAACCAGGGAATCTCTGCCTTTGGACTTCAAATAAACAGGTCGTGCTCTGGAGAAGATACGTCCTTCCAGCACCTTCTTGTTTTCAATTGGATCTGCTGTTCATTAAATATCATTTAGCTGCCATTAAAATACCTCCTTGATGAACTAATTAAAATTTCATTTTAAAGGCAAAATTTGTCGTTCCCATGTTTTTATTGTGCTAGCAAAAGGTCTGGAATAAAGAAAAGACCTAAAAATCGATTTGCAAGTGTCTTTTCCCGAGGCAACACTGTGTGAGGTCTCTCTAAAAATACGTGTTCACAAAACACCCAAGTAACTCTGAAATGTTTGGCACAAATGAAGGAGAAATTTTCTTTTAAAGTCTCTTTCCCATTGCCTTTGATTTGGAATCCTTCTACTCTTGTCCCACTTTTTTCTACTAGAGTAGAGCTGATAACTCATTGTCCTGACTGCTTAGCACATCGCTTGCCTAGATTGCATCAGCAGAAAATAGCCCAAGCATGAAGAGGTGTCCTATGATTTTCTAACTGAGAAAGGGTTTTTTTCAGTTAACTTTGTCAGAATGAAAATTCTGAAGTTATTTCAGTGCACAATTTAGGCAAGTCAGTTAAAAAGGGATTAGCAAAAAATGAGTGACCTATGCATTCCTGGCTTGAGAAGTCAGGAATGAGGGTCCATACTGGGACTGAAGCATTGACCTCAATATTTCCCCAGTACCCCTCTCTATGTTACAAGAAGCTGAATGAAGATCACTGCAGTTTGGTGTTCAGTCACTGCCCACATCATACAGTGACTGTGTAATGCTGACGTTTGTTGATTTTCAGTGATAAAAAAGGAATTTAATTTCTCATGGCTTTTTTTTTTTAGATTCTTCTTTTATATTTAATTGTCTTGCTAAATAAAGCATCACCTGTGGCTAAATGGGGTTTAGTTATAACATCTGCATGCGATAGAAACCTGCATTCCAGCTTGGTTTATGTTTTTTTTTAAATGCACGAAGCATGAGTCGTCTTAAAAATCTCTCTTGACACAATGTTCTTTCAGTGATGTAGAACAGAGGGTTTGTTTCTCTCTCGTTCTGAGATAGATGGCAAAGAGGAACGGTGTGTACCAGTGCCTGAAAAGAAAAGGAACTAGATCTGGAAAAAAAATATGAGCAATCATTTCTGTCTGGGTGTGCAGTGAACTTTTTTCTGAGGATGAGGTTGTGGACAGTGAAATGAGAAATACTACTGTGAAAGATGAGAGCAGTGCAGTTTTTTTATAAGCACTATTTCAGACTGGTACCAAGCATCCTATTTTCTAATGCACTCACATTAATGTTTGTGTACCTAAAAAGCCCCACATCTTTTCAAAGTAAGTTAGAACTGTTCTAATTCAGCTTCCCTTTCTGACCAGTTACTGATCATCTGCTGTAATCAAACAAACAAGTAGAGACAGATGTAAGGAAGAGACTTTAGCATCCACCCCAACATTCAGCAAGACACTTCATAGGACACAAGACGCACGAGAGACTGAAATCAGATCAGAGGCAGGAAAAACACTGAGCCTGACCTGAATGTAGTTCAGTTTCCATCCTTACTGAGATGGATTTTGGGGGAAGAAGAGGGTTTCAGGAAGGGCAATCCTGATTCTTCCTAAAGCAGTTGTATAGTTCCTCAGTTTTGACATTGGTAAAACAAGCCCTTTTCTGCAGTATCTCCAGGATGTTTTGGCTCTTTTCCCCAACAGTTATATTTCTTTGGCTACAACAGGGAGATAACTACTAATATTATATTGACAGGAGGAGAAAAAGACCCTAGGTGGAATTTCTTTGATTTCTATCTCCTGTATTTTGAGTGGACCTCTCAGCTCTGTTCAGATCTGCCATAGTGGATTTATTTCAGCAGTTGTGTCAGGTGATGTGCTGGGCAGGATGCCTTCCGACTGAGTAAACAAATGAGGCTGCTTTCAGTTGATGCTTGATCGAATATGATTTTATTTCTTCAAATTGAAACTTTATTTGGAAGACAGGGAGCTGCATCAGTACTACTCTTAGCCGTGGCTGTCTTTTTCAGAGAAGCTGGAAATGAGCTGATTTCATTTGTCTGTTTTAGAAACTTTAGATTTTTTCAAGACTGGTAATATTCACAAAGCACCTGCTTATTGCAGGAATCTGATGCCCATTTACTTCTCCTTTTCCAAGGTCACTTACTTTTGCTTTAAAAACTTACCCTGGCTGCTTTTTTTCACCAAAGGCATTGTAAATAGGACAGCTGATTTATCTAACTTGAGACTTTAGTGAAAAAAAACTGAGGTTAGGAGAGTTGAGGGAGGAAAATGCTTATTTTGCCCAAGTATTAGCCACAGCATATCCCTGACAGTACCTTCTCTTGCCTCTTCTCCTCAGAACGGATGGACGCCGCTGGTCCTTGGCCTCCCTTCCTTCCTCTGGATATGGAACAAACACTCCCAGTTCAACAGTTTCAGTAAGTGGCACAGACTTTTTCAAGCAATTCAGTTTGTACAGACACACCCTAACAAATCAGCTTCTGAGTCTTTACTAAAATATCTGGTCTTTCTTCATTGTTTTGCTAACATTATTTAATACACTAATTATTTTAAAAATTATTTTACTTATTGGTTCTGCTGCTTATTCCTCCATTTCCCAGCTCCTATCATCTTGCACTTTGCCTTTAGCATTGGTGAAATCCCAGTGCAGTACTTGGCTCGACTGAACAGTTGAGAAGCACAACGTGTCAGAAGGGACAGGACTCAGAGGTAGTGCAGAATTACTGGGCAGCTCTCAGCCTTTCTAGAACTGGGAAATTAAATTCTTGCCTGCTTTCAAGTTCTTAGTATGAAAACCTCTGCTAACAGGCTGGCAGGAAGAAAAACTGCTAATCCACCTTCTCTTACTCAACTCCTGTAATTTGAATCTCCTAATGAAACTTTTCAGTTAGAAAGGCTGGCTGCAGTTTGCTTCAGTTCTGTGCTTTCACGAGGCTTCTATGCCATTAATACCAGTAAGGTAGCAGCAGCTATTGCACTGCTAACCCTTATGACTCTCAGATGCATCATGCAATGCATCTGGTTCTTTAGTTCATGCAAACTAGGTGTTGTGGTTATCCCCAGAACAGCCTTGCAGAGAGGAATCAGAGATGTTAAGGCTTCCTGTACAGACTTAATGTAACACGCTTTTCTATGTGTCTCATGGTGAGTGTCTTCAACTGTGTGATCACTGCCTCTTTCCATAACACTTCCGTGGATCATTTTGGTTTATTTGTGCTATTTAGAGTATGGTCCTAATTGTAATACCTGCATTAATCAGGACTCAATCCTTGATGTTATGTGAATCTTACACTGAATGCACTATCATTTTCTGTCTATTGAGTTCATCCCTAAACCTTCCAGTGCCTCTCAAATACAAATTTATCATCACATTTCCTTAGGAGGTGAGTGTTATATTCAGTCTACACAGCAAGAGAAGAAATTGGGGTCAAAAGTTTCTTTTTAGTATAAATTGATATGATTAAATTTGATTTTGCAATGTTAATCTCATCTTTGTAGCTTCATATGATACATTCCTGCAGACAATTTCCACAATTTGGTATTTTTTGTTCTTCAAGACAGTTGGGGTTTTGTTGTATTTCTTTTTGAGTTGGGGTTTGGAGTTTTTTCTGCATCTCTTTAGGAGCCAGGTGACTCGCTTCCAGTCTCCTGTGGAGAATCCCATGTGTATGTGTACAGTTATATGGGCAGGAGCTCAGAAGAACGTGGAGGAAGATTGGAGAAGATTGACCCATCAGCATGAAAAAGATGCCCCTGGTTTCACTGCCAAGCAATATTATAACTTCAAGGACCTGAGAGCAGCTGCTGTAAAGGAGCTCTGCTTTTGCCTTTATAGCCTGCGGTTAAATCTTTCCGGACATAAGCCGTGCTTAAGTCTCCTGCTGGGTGCAAGCTATGGCAGCATGGAGCAGGGACAGTGGCAAGTACAGTTGGGATGATATCCAAATAGTCCGATCATTGTGAGAGCTTCCAAGATGCCTGTGAAGATGACACCTTTGGAGACAAAACTGCCTGCAGTCTGACAGTCCTTCTTACCTGCAGGGGTGATGAGTTTATAGTATGACCACCTTTTGGATAGATGTTCATGGAGAGAGCAAAACAACAACCATAAAAAAAATATTGGAAGTATCAGTCCTTGATTTGAAATAGGGACATCAGAAGCTAGTTGTACAAAGTTCTCAGCTTTCTGACGTGGAAAAGAAATACCTTGATCATTTTGATTGACATTTTATCCAAAAAAAACCCCACCCCAAATGAGCCAACACAACAAATCTATGACAGACATGTCACATCAGTTCAAATAGTGTAAGTAGTGTAAGTATTGTAAACACCAGAAAACAGGGTGGTGTAATGCAAAGCATGAAGTGATAGTCGTGTGTAGATCTGGATTCACCTTCCTGCAGGAAAGAATTAGATTAAAACCTGTAATTCCAGGACTTATTTTTCCTCTTTTCTTTCCTAAGTGGCCAAGTCTCTCATCTCTTGTCCTTTTGCTGATTCAGTGTTTACAATCTCAGAAAGCCACTGAAATGGGCTGTTTTGTAAGCAGTGATGCAATTCTTGGGGCTATTAAACTTAGTATCGTATTTCTGAGCCAATCTACTTACTACTTGTCTATGACATGACTATTATCATAGTATTTCATGGACTAGAATTGGAATTGATCCAAATAACACCTCTGAAGCCAATAAGCAGGATTATTCCTGCATGGACTTTAAAACTGAAGTTAGTAGTAGCCCAGGGGCTTGTCAAAAGGGCACAGTGAATTAGGGCCACACGTGTGAATTTAACAGAATTCTGGGCTTCTACTTGGTGAGCTCAGTCCTCAAGATTACGTTTTTTTCAAGCAAGATAAAAGGAAGCTGGTAGACCTTCTTTCTGCTATAGGTATCAGTAGGAGATGAACTATCAAGCAGAGGAGTGTCAGTTCTGTGTTGTGCTGGCCTGAGTTTCTGCATGGCATTAGGAGCTGACCTGCACCTCTCTGGGCATGGAGCTCTGCCAACCAACCAGCTGAACGAACCAAGGCATTTGCCTAGCCTGAGGTCAGGGGAAACTTGTAGATTCTGCTTTAATTTTTGCTTCCAAATGAAGGAAGTCATCAAAGAAGGCTCTGGAAGTCAAACAGGGCTTGTATAATTCTGTACCAGAGGAAGAGAATCTTTGCTGTGTTGGGCAGAAGCTGCGTGCCCAGCAGGACAGCGGTGAGCAACGGGTCTGTCAAATACCCAGACTCTCCACCTTGGCTTCAGTGGATTAGACCAGTGCAAGCTGATGAACCATCTGGGTAACCATCACTGTGTGGACACTGTGCTGGAGATGACTTCCCAACATGATCCCTGCACCTAGACCTGCCTGAAGGAAGGCGTTGGAAGTGGTGGGTTCCAGTTCCAGCCACGCCTGGGGAGCCTGTCGTGTTCCAAGGCTTTCAGGGGGGTTCTTTTCTCTAAACACCTCTGTGCAGTGCAGAGGGAGTCGACTTGGGGTCTGGAGCCAGTTATAATTTTATCAAAAAATGTGATCTTCACGTTTATAAGTTGCCACATTTAGATGTCTGTTGAGGTTCTCCTCCCCCTCTACTCTGCCCCAGTGAGACCACATCTGGAGTGTTGTGTCCAGTTCTGGGCTCCCCAGTTCAAGAGGGACAGGGAAATACTGGAGAGAGTCCAATGGAGGCTATGAGGGTGATGAAGGGACTGGAACATCTCTCTGATGAGGAAGGCTGAGAGCCCTGGGGCTGTTTATCCTGGAGCAGAGAAGCCTGAGAGGGGATCTTATGAATGGTTACAAATATCTGCAGGGTGGGTGTCAAGTAGAAGGGGCCAGGCTCTTGTCACTGGTGCCCTGTGATAGGACAAGGAATAATGGATATAAGGTAGAACATAGGAAGTTCCACCTCAACATGAGGAGAAACTTCTTCAGTGTGAGTGTAACAGAGCCTGGCCCAGGCTGCCCAGAGAGGTCGTGGAGTCTCCTTCTCTGGAGACTTTCAAGACTCCCCCCTGGATCTGTTCCTGTGTGGGCTGCCCTGGGTGCTCCTGCTCTGGCAGAGGGGTTGGACTCGATTTCCAGAGGTCTCTTCCAACCCCCACCATTCTATGATTCTGTGATCCTTCCCTCACATTTTCATTTATCAGTACAGTGAATCTCCACCCCCTCAGCTGGGATGGGAACAGTTGTAGTTTGTAGCCTGTTGCTGTGACCAAAGTGGCTTGGGTATTGCTGACACCAGGGAACATCTTCAGCACAAGCCACAAAACATACACCTGGTTCAAGCATCAGGGCAAAAGAAGAAATACATTTTACTTGCCAGTCATTTCTGTAGGAGGAGGAGGTGTGATTTGAAATTGAAGGATGGGATTAGAAGTCATTCATGATCATGTCAACCTAGATTTATCACAAGTAAAATTAGCTGGGCTCAGCACCTCGAAGTCATTAGTTCAGGTTTCCAGCTATTACATTTTTATTGGATATTCCAGTTTTCTATTCTGAACTCCTGCAGTTTTACCAGCTTCAAGATTTGCTAGCATCCTGAAGCCAAACTGGAAAACTCAGGAGACAGTGGAGTGGGATTATTTGCTCTGAGCAGGATATTTGGATACTCTTGCAGACTTTGTGGGTGCCAACACAATCTTCTACAGCGAGTGTAGGCTGTTGTGTTCAGCACAGAAACAGTAGGCTCTGCTGCATCTGAACTACTGCTATTTGGTTTATTTTACTTTATTTTATTCACATTTATGTGTTTGTTTTCCCAGAGAGCTCTGCACTAAGCTTTATAGCACGAGCTGGGGCAATTCACAGAGCTGGCAAGAATTTGATCGTTTTTGTGAGTATAATGCAGTTGAAGTTTCCATGTTGACCTGTTTAGCAGATGTACGAGAACCTTGTCAGCTGGGCTGTAGAAATCTTACTTACTGCACTAATTTTAATAACAGGTAGGAGAGAGACACTGAATATCTTATAAAGGAATTCCTGTGCTTTTATTTATTAATAAAAAAAATAAAACAAATGTTTTTCAGGCTTATTTTGAGATTGTATGTGGCTGTCTTTCTTCAAATATTTTTCTAGGAAATTTAAAAATAAATAGTTTTTCTTTAGAATCAACTTTTGGAAATGTATTTAACAACAGATATAACAAAACTTAAAAGAATACAAGCTAACCCATGAACTTGTCAAATGTTATCATGCATTAGCAGCATATTCCACTGTCTTTACTGTATAGACAAAGAAGCCACGCTTTCTGGAATGTTGTGTATTATAAATAAGGTTAAAATGCTTGTTAAATTTACATGTTGCTCTTTATTAAAATTCCTTTTCTTTCAGGGGTGCTTCTGTGGATTTATAATCTCTGCTGGGCAAAATGTGTGATTGAAAAGTGGTGTCTGAATTAGGAACTGCAGGGTTACAAATGAAATAGTCTGAGTTTAAAAAAAAAACATTAACAATTTTGTTAGCTATTGGAGATCTCTGGCCTTTCTTTGCAGTAGTGTACGCTGGCCTGGGTGTTACATGAGTAGTAGAGTCACACATGGGAGAGGTGCAGCCTGAGCAAATATAAATGGGAAATCAACTTGCATTAGTGATGCACTGGGAAATATTCACACAGATACTCAGGATATCTAAGACATTTGCTTTTAGGTTTACTTTCCTCAAGTAAGAAACATTTAAGTGATTTTTGATCTAAGAAATAGAGGTGAGAAGGGAGTTTCAGCCTTGAGTCTTATTAAAGACTGAATTCAAATTGGTTTTGTTTGTGTGTAACTGGGGAAGGGATTTAATGGCTTTTAGACCAGAAAAAAAAACAAGCTGTATCAAGGTTGTAGAATTCATATGGTGAAAGGTAAAATGTCTGTTTTCTTTTTCTTGTATACATGCCATATCTTAACTTCTTCTTTTAAGACCAACAGAACTTTTCAGGAGCTGCAATACTCAGTCAGACCAGGGAGCCATGAATGACATGAAGCTCTGGGAAAAAGGGAGCATTAAGATGCCATTTATAAATATTCCCGTGCTTGATATTAAAAAATGCCAACCAGAAATGTGGAAGGCAATTGCCTGCTCACTGCAGATTAAACCTTGCCACAGCAAATCTAGAGGAAGTATTATCTGCAAGTAAGTACTGGGGTGGGGGAAATGGTTTAGAGGTTCTGCTGAGGATTTTAATTTTGACTAAAAAGCTGCTGTAGGACCCTGTTTGGCTTACGTTGGGAAAACTTGGCAAGGCAAAAAAGGGAGGAATATGGGCTTGTGTAGTTGCCACTGAATCTCCTTCATTGTAAATGGAAGATGCCTTCCTGTTAATGAGATGGATGCTTCCATTGCAAAGATGAGTTATTGTTGGGGTTGGGTTTTTTTCTCTCTGTTGCCTATAAAAACTATTTTTCTTTTTTGGTTTTCAGTTGACGGGAAGATCTGAAAAAAATAGAGTTGTTTTTTTATTTTTTAACAAATTTTCTAAGTAGGTGATTGGGTAGAAAAGATACCAATTAATAGTACAGGTAGAGAAATAGAGTTCAACCCATACTAGACATGAGTAAATCAAGGAAGTGCTTGGTCTTGAAAGATACGTGCATTTGTTGCCATAGAAAATAAAAATCACCAAGCCCAAAGTAGTGTCATCAATAATTCCTGTCTGTGCCAAACTGTTCCTCCCTCTGCATGTAAAATGTAGCATATCACAGCTCTTGCTGTGAGGCAGAAGGGAAAATAGTTGTGGATTTGGGGTAGGAAGAATGTGGAAAGAAATCTTTTTTATACCAGACCCTTTTTCTTCAAGAAGTGTTCATGAAGTTCTGTTTCTTTATTTAATCTGAAGATCAGATTGTGTGGAAATACTGAAGAAATGTGGAGATCATAATAAATTCCCTGAAGGCCACTCAGCTGAAAGTATTTGTGAGCTCTTATCTCCAACAGATGACCTGGAGAACTGTATCCCCTTGGATACATACCTGAGTAAGTATCAACATTCCTAAGGAAACAAAATTAGAAACCCAGATGCTTGGAATGCTTTTCATTGCTCTTGATGATTTCCATTATTTCTTTTAAAGAAAATTGGAGACATTTTATTTCACCTATTAGAGAAAATGGGGTTTTTCAAATTGCCATAGCTCAGTGTGTTTTTCCCTTCTTATGTTGGGTGTATGTGGGAAGGTTGTCTTGGTAATGGTGGAGGCTTTGGGGGCTGTATGGGAAGATGTATCCTGGGCTGCATCAAGAGAAGCGTGGCCAGCAGGTCCAGGGAGGGGATTCTCCCCCTCTACTCCACTCTGGTGTGTGGTCCAGTAAAAATAAAAAATACTTCACAGAATTGTCAAAGCTATGATTTTCCTGAATGTAAGAAATGCCATGCTTTACTGAAGAAAAAGAAACCTCATTTACATCAATATAAATGCTGTATATTCTGTTTTCAGGCCCAAGTTCTTTAGGTA
>WTSP01001957.1:5957-19249 GCA_025331215.1 Actenoides lindsayi | reverse complement strand
GTGGGAGGTGTCCCTGCCCATGGCAGGGGGGTTGGAACTGGATGATCTTCAAGGTCCCTTCCAACCCTGACAATTCTGTGATTCTATGACACAGGTGCTGTAGTAGAACCTTAGTTTCACAATTTCATGCTAAAGCCCAGAAAAATGCTATTACTAACAATGGCAAGAACACTGTCACTGCAAATTTGAGCATCCACAGGCTGACACGGGCAAAAATGCAGCTTCCCTGGGCAGTCTCCTCCCTTGAGCCTGATGCATTAGAGCGACCTTTAATCCAGCACATGGGGTTCAGGGCTACCATTGCTCCAGTGTCCCAGGCCTCCCAAATTAAACCAGAGGCAGGGAACTGCAAGAAAGGAATTTAATTCCTGTCGCTGTCTTGGAGCGCTCCTCTTAACGTATATCCCAGCCTTTCCCAGGCAGCCGCCCCACTCCCCGTTCCTCACTGTTTGGGAGCCTAATTTGGAACTCAGTGGCTGTTAATGTTGAACAGGCATCTGGTCCTGAGATCTATGGGAAGGGTGCTTTGCATTTTTCTTTTCATGGTCCTTCCTGCTTTACTCGGTACGCGGAGCGGCGGTGCCGGCCGAAATGATGACGATCGATGTTTTGTTCTGTCCTCCTCGTTCAGAATGGGGCCCTCAGGCTTTATTTATTGCACGCGGCTTCAAATTTGCTTTTGAAGACAGAATGATTAATTTCCCTTGTGGACTCGCTGCGATGCTCGCCACTTTCATTTCTAAGCACCTTGTAAATTCTAATTAATGTCTTTGCACGGTGCCCCTGGAAGGGATCGGGTGGGGAACTGAGGCACCGAGCTTGAGTACAGCACCCCCAGCATCTGCCATTGTTATGTGGCCAGTCTGACTGCCAAGAACTTTGCATTTTATATATAATTATAGCAGATTAAGTAATTCAAGACTAAATTGCCACTGTGCACAGAAGGGGGCAAATGAAGGCTGCCCTTGCCAGCCACTTTTTTACCCTCCCAGACTTTAGCACCTTTGTGTTCTCTTAAAGTGGATTGATTTTATTTTTTTAATGTGCAAATCCAGTAGAACCTGGCTTTTCTATTACAGGCAGTTTTAACTTAAAAGATTGACAGTTCTTGCTGGTTGTAGAAACGGAGCACTTGCCATAAAGCTGTTTTCATCTGTGAACCATCCCACAGAACCGACTCGCCCGCGGAGCCGCGGCGTCGGGGTTCACGTAGCTGCTGCTGAGCACCGTGGTTTCATTAGCCAGCTTTGCCAGCGGAACAGAAGCCACTGATTTTCTGTATTGAGGATAACACCATTTCTGTAAATAAAAATTCAAGCCGTGGGGGTTTTTTTGGGGCGGGGTTGGGTTTTTTTTTTGGTTGGTTTGGGGTTTTTTTCCGAGGAAAATTTACTCTTGGACTTCATGTAAACATGACTTTGATTTAATGTCTTTTGCCTGTAGGGGAATAGACTGTTAGGAATTCCCTGTGGTTCTAATCTGTTTTAATTTAAACTGTAGCTGGGAGCACTGCAGATTTCTCTGATCCACGAGCTCGCAGTAATAGCAATGAAGGCCCAGACTTTACCACTCCAAAAGCCATCAGCGATTTGGCAGTGCGGCGGGCACGACACAGGTTGCTCTCTGGGGAATCAGGGGAGAAACGTACCTCGAGACCTGTCAATAAAGTGATTAAATCAGCATCAGCTACTGCCTTGTCTCTCCTGATTCCCTCAGGTAAGAAATGCCTCAGGTGAGGCATTGTCAGACTCTGCAAGCGCTAAACAAAAGGTCTGCAGCCAGGTTCCCCCCCCACACTTTGACTCCCCTGGAATTCTGCCCTGGCTGGCAGGAGGGGAGAGATCCAACTTCTCCAGTGGGTTTAATGTTTACAGCTCGGCAGGATGATGAATCCTGCTTTGCCACAGCCAGGAGCCTTGTGCCTGTGCTCTGACTGCAGCTTCTGCAAAGGGCACCCGGGCCTTATCCTTTCCCTAGCTTTGTTTCAGTCGGCTGCCAGCTGGTCTCTGGACAGTGGTGCAGAAGGGAGGTGTAGACACACGGAATGATTTCACCCCTGGTTTTGGTGCTGGGTTTGGGGGTGACGTGCTAATGATGGCGCTGAGGGAGAACTGAACGTGTCTGGTGCACTCACGCGCCCGGCAGCTTCAGGAACTCCAGATGACTTGCTTGAGATTTGAGTGCTGAAGAATTCAATAGTGTAACTCACTCACAAAGTCACCATTGAGTAGCTGCCCTTGTTGGCCCAGCTCTGTCTCCAAGCAGAGCCAGAACCTTGACAGCCCCTGCTGCCAGGTGGTACCTTCTGGTGAAGAGCTCAGCCGTGCCGAGCTACGGCGGCAGCAGGCTCTCCCCACCAGGACGTTGTCCCTCTTTCCAGAGGAGAAAGCCACGCTGTATTTCCAGGGCTGTACCTCTTCCTGCCTAGATGCGAGCAGGCAATTGGAGCTGGGCCACCAGTGCCAGCCCAGCAGAACCTGCTGGCAGAGCAACTCCTGCCTGCCCCTCTCGGCCAGAGGCAGCTGCTGCTTGGTGCTCTTGTGGTGTTGCACGTTACATTTCTTGTGGTTTGGGTGTTGGTTGCTTTTTGAACTACAAATTCCCTCATGCAAATCTGTAAAATGTGGATTTAATCACCCAGCAAAAGTTCCTCCAGAGCTGCTCTCATCTGCCAGGTAAATATGTGCTGGGCAGTTCGATAGGTGCTTCTTACTGGGTTAGGGATTACCTTGTACAGCTGCATTTAATATTGCTGCTCACTGTTATTTTACTGACACTGGCCAGCTTCACTTGAAAATGAGAGTTCTGTGTCTGCTTTGTATTTCTAAAAGTGGGTGTTGCTCCACTAGCAAGCAGTCAGGTATTTTAACCAATAGTCCAGCCCTCGGCTGTTTGTTTGGGACACACATCCTGAAATACACTTGGGATGTTGTTTTTTCAGTAGCAAAGTCCCTGTGGTACCTAATTTTTTAGGGTTAAATATTTTTGCTCCCGTGAATTTAAAACGCTACCCAGAGTACCTCGGTGTAGCTGTCTGATTGCCTGCTGGTTTTTTTAACTCTCATGTCAATACTAACTGATTTTGATTTATCTCAGCGCTGACACGTAACTTGCACCAAGATCTACACACTGTGATCTTTAGGAAGGGGATAATGTATCATAACCTTGAAATGGGCTGTTCCGGGATCGTACCTAGAGCAGATACTCCTAAAGGATTGTAAATCCCTGAAAGAGAAGTAGTAAACCCCGGGGCCCACCCGTGCTCCTGGGTATGGTGTACTCCTGGGTGGGCAGTGTTGCTGTATTAAATCCACCTCTCCAGGTGTGCTTTGGGGAAACTCTGCTGACTTTTGTGTTTCGAAGCGTGAATTAGTTGAAGCTGCAGGCAAACCCAGCTCTGGTGAAGACCGCCAGCTTTAAGAACATTGGGGAGAGATGGTTTTCTAGCTGTTCTCTAACAATTTTCTCTCTTTTGGAGGCCTGCTTTCCTAATTTTTGCCCACCTTTGTGTCATCGCTGTAGATCACCACACGTGTTCCCCATTGGCCAGTCCAATGTCACCTCATTCTCTATCCTCCAACCCATCTTCGAGGGACTCCTCACCCAGCCGCGACTTTTCTCCTGCTATCGCAAACCTGAAACCACCAATCATCATCCATCGGGCTGGAAAGAAATACGGTTTCACCCTGCGTGCCATTCGTGTCTATATGGGTGACAGTGATATCTACACTGTGCATCACATGGTCTGGGTATGTCTCTGCTTTTCTAAGAGTCCCCTTGGGGCCAGAAATGCCTTTAAGCAGGGTTGGGGGAGTTAGCTTTGTAAGGTGTATTTTGCCACCCTGTTTTCTCTCTCCTTATTCGGACCCAAAGTTGGGTTGGGGAAACCCTTTAAACGTAAGTTAAGTCAATAACAGCACTTTGGGTTTTACCTCGAGCAGTTTTCGAGCCCGTCACGGAACCACGGCGACCTTTCTTTCCTCCTTTCTTCCCTGGTTACATGAATCCACCTTCTTCACCTGCAGCACATACTTTACAGCATGTTTCTGTGTACATACCCTCTTCCTCCTGATTGGGGTTGTTGCACGAGGGCCAGAAGGTAGCTGGTTTACTCAGCCCCCTGTTAGTGATTATTATAGTCTGTTCCGATCGGTTCCGGCTGCTGGGCTTTTCCAGGCAGTCGCTTGGAGTTGATTACAAGCCTTAAAGCATCGCTGCTGCTATCCCGATTGCCCAGGGGATTTAGCTCTTGGCTTAGTTGTGTGCTGTGCTAAAAGGTCTGGTTTCCATGTCTATATCTCTTCTTTCCCATTGCCTCTGGTGCTTGATCTCTGTGTTCCCTTATTGTTAATGTATATGATTTCTAGAACGAGCCGTTCCCCGAAGCAGCGTTGTTTGAATTGCGTGGCTGGGGAGAAGGGGGTCAGGGTAAAGGTGGTTCCTTCTTCCCCTTGTATCTTTGTGTTCATTAGGCAATTTGGACTTCATATGCTTTGGTCATTATTTAACACTCATTCTTACCTAGGAAAAAGAATCCGAAGCTGCGTTTTTCCCTGAGTGCTCTCTCCTTTCCTTGAAAAATGCTGAGTTTACCAAGATCCTGATTTGTAGTCTTCCCTGGCTGGAGGGAGTGTTGCAATGTTCCCAAGTCTGTGTGCCCACTCAGCGTGGAGGAGGCTTTGGGAAAAGGCAGTGTGTTCATGGGGGAAAAACTCTGATGTTGGGTAGGCTAATAAAGGATGGAAAGTGGAAAAAGACACTCTGTTTGGGATGAGTTACAGTGTAGGCACCCTAAACACCCGGCACAGGCTCTTATTTAAAAGTCTGTTGGCCATCTTGGGTTCCAGCATGTACGTGGGGGGATGCTGCCTTCGGGATGGCAGAGGAAGTCAAAAAGATGGAATGAGAGTATCCAGTTAACACTCCCGAGTGCTGAAAAGTTCTGAAAGTAAGTTAGGCCTTTTGCTTTGGGAGGAGCTGCTCTCTCGATCAGCAGCTTAACCATCCTGGCCTTGGGTGAGGAGAAGACTGGCAGGATGCTTGGGGAGGGGTGGAAGAGCACAGATCTTTGCGCTTGGCTGTGCCAGTCAGTGGTTCCTTTCACCCTCCTTCGGAGCAGCCGATGCTGGCTGCGGGCAGAGGTGAGACGGATGGGCTTGGAGTCTGAGCTGGCCGGCAGTTTTGTACGGTCCTCTTTCCAATCAGCCACCCCCTTCTCGTTGGCAGCACGTGGAGGAAGGCGGTCCGGCGAACGAGGCGGGTCTGCGCGAAGGGGACCTGATAACCCACGTCAACGGGGAGCCGGTCCACGGGTTGGTGCACACGGAAGTGGTGGAGCTGATTCTGAAGGTAGGGACTCGGCGCTGTTGTGTGTTGGGAAATAGGAGCCAGCTCGTTGAAAAAGTTTAAAAAAATGCCTGATTGGCCTCGTCTGAAACGCGAGCTCATGCGCGGCACCTGGGCTGTGTTCTGCAAAAGCTCCGCGCTGCAGCTCCGTCCCTAAATCGCGACAGTTCCTGCACGGGATTGAAGCTGAGCACAGATAGTCTGTGGGAGAAACAGTGATCCATCAGATACATTTTTATCAGCAGTAGAGACAGAGGTTAAGCAGAGGTAAGTCTGCCCTTCTTCAAACATCACTTGAAGAAACAAATACCGTAAACAGTTCCCAAATTAACTTGGAAAAAAAAAAATATTTTTGGAAATCATTTTTTGCCTTTAGGCTGTGCTAATGTTATTAGCTCTTAATGCTGCTTTCTCAAGGATTATTCCTAGTGGTATTTAAAAGCAGCTTTGTAATGGTTGGTCTTAAAATTATCCAGTTAAATGACTTGCATTTTGATACCTCCTCTGAGCTGAATCTGTTTACAGCAATAAAACCCAAAGTTCTGGATGGTTCCAAGAGACAGAAGTCTGGGATTGCAAACAGAGCAGCAATCAGGAGGGGGTTTCTTAGGGGTTTTTTTGTTGTTTTTTTTTTAAAGATGAGTGAGACAAGCCATGCTCTGTGCTGCAGATTCATCATGATAGATGCCTGATATACTCATGTCTGCCATCACTCAGAGCACTGGGAATAGGAGTGGTGACAGAATATCACTTTCTTCGACTTCCCAAGTATTACAAGTATTAAATTGAGGCAGTTGGGATCTCAATGGGAGAGGTCAGACGCTGCGTTCTATCTGCTCTGGGAAGCTTTACCTACCAGCTGGGGTCTGAGCTAATCATTTGTGAAAGCCTGACTAAAGAGGGCTCTCTTTCAGCAATTGCTTAATAAATGATAGGTGGAAATGCAAAGGGGGAAATGGAGTTTGACAAAGGATTACGAAATGGCAGGCAGCAATAAACCAGCAGCCTACCTGCTTAGCCTGCAGACGTACTTCAGTCACCTTTCAAACACCCTCTCCGTGTCTTTTTTTCTGACAGAGTGGAAATAAAGTGTCCATCTCCACCACGCCCTTTGAGAACACGTCCATCAAAGTTGGTCCAGCTCGCAAAGCCAGCTACAAATCCAAGATGGCTCGTAGGAACAAGAAGAGCAAAACTAAGGATGGTCAGGAAAGGTTCGTTTTGATGTTTCTCTAAATGGTAACCAAGGTAATGTAGGAGAGATCTTGTCAAAGCTGTTTGCAGATAGTGTTTATCAGCAGGTACATCCTTTAGTTCTTTTCGTTATTTTGTTGTTCTTTTTCTCTTTATCCCTGCCGTAAAATTGACTGAAATATGCCAGTAAAGGTAAATAAACCATTTGGGCTTGTAAACAACTTTCGAATGCTCTTCCACAGTAAGAAGAAGAGTTCTTTGTTGAGGAAGATCACTAAACAAGCATCGCTCCTTCACACCAGCCGGAGTTTGTCTTCCCTAAACCGCTCTCTGTCTTCGGGAGAAAGCGTGCCTGGCTCTCCAACTCACAACCTGTCTCCTCGGTCCCCAACACAGAGCTACCGGTCCACTCCCGAGTCTGTACACTCAGGTAAAACAAAAGAAAGAGCAAACAAGCAAACCCAGAAAAAATCCACCCAAACAGAAAAAAAAAAGTAAAAACAAAAACCAACTTGGAGAAAGATTTTTTTGCTTCTTGATTAAAGTAAAATATGCAGCAGCAGCAGGTAGTAGATCTGCTTGTGAAGTCAAATGACAGCTGTGATGTCAGTTGCCTTAAGGATAGATGTTTTCTCATTGATTGATTCATTTAAAAATGGAAATCCATACACCCCTTTTAGAATGCGTTTGCTGTACTGGAGCATCCTTTCACTTTGATGCAGATGTGTGCTGTAGGTTGCAGTGTTTTTGTAGCAGTTTGACACGTGTTCTGTGTGAGTTCAGAGAAAAGGAATCAAAACAGCGTGGCAAAGTCAGATTTGAAAACGGAATCAGCTGGTGGAATAAAGAGATCTGCATCTGGAGAATAGCAATCAGACACGTGCTTTAGCTGCTTGGGGGCTTTGTTCAGACAAGAATGTTCTGATAGCAGAGGGCTTCTTCCTATACTCTGGTGTTGGGTGACAGTGACGTGAATTTTCTGTCAGGAGCTGTGCAATATTGCCTCCTAACATCACTGCAGTGCTTTCTGGTAACCTGGCATTTTGCCTTGGCTTTGCATGTGTTATTTTTCAGTAACTTGTTTTAATGGTCAGATGTGTATTAATCTGAAGTCTGTATTGTTTTGGGTTTTGTTTTGTTTTGTTTTCTCTTAAGTTGGCGGCAATTCTTCCCAGAGCAGCTCTCCCAGTTCCAGCGTTCCCAATTCTCCAGCCAGCTCTGGACACATCCGCCCCAGCTCCCTGCATGGACTGGCACCAAAGCTCCAAAGGCAGTACAGGTCTCCGAGGCGCAAATCGGCGGGAAACATCCCTCTGTCACCACTAGCTCACACTCCCTCGCCCACTCCCCAGTCCACGTCACCGCAGCGCTCCCCGTCTCCTTTACCGGGACACTCAGTTGGCAGCTCCAGCGTCGTTCAGTCTTTCCCAGTAAAACTACACTCCTCTCCGCCCCTGGTGAGACAGATTTCTCGCCCCAAAAGCGCTGAACCCCCTCGGTCTCCTCTGCTGAAGAGAGTGCAGTCGGCTGAGAAGCTGGCTGCCTCGCTGTCCTCTTCCGAGAAGAAGCTGGCTTCCTCCCGCAAGCACAGCTTGGACATCTCCCACTCGGAATTCAAGAAGGAGATGCTGCAGAGGGATCCCAGTCTGCAGAGCTTACAGGAGGCCGCGAACGAAACGACGGGCGGCAAAGTTGGGCTGGCCGAAAAAGGGATGTTGCAGAAGCCGGGCTCGCGGAAGTTGGGTGCCATCCGACAGGACAGGGTGGAGAGGAGGGAGTCTCTGCAGAAGCAAGAGGCCATCAGAGAAGTAGATTCTTCCGAAGATGAAACGGATGAGGGTTCAGAAGATAGTCAGGATGGGAGAAGACTGGACAAGCCCCCTGACAGTGGAGACCAAGGCTCAGATTCTTTTAACGAGGATAGTAAGTTTTCATCGAAGTTGGAAAGCAAGGACAGCATTGAAGATGATGCCTTTCTACCTGAAGATCCAAAAGGTACGGGAGATTTGCAGAAGGGAAATGATCAACAAGCCAAGCCTGTTTCAGAGCCTCTGCGAATCGGTGTGCACCCTTCCCCCTCAGAGGTCCTCCCGAGGACTTCGCCAGAAAAATTAGCTAACTCTGAAAAGCCGTTCCTAAGATCAGAAACAACTGCAAAGGAACATAAATTGCCGGAAAACAAAACCTTTGAGTGCATTGGTCCAAAGGACAAGTCAGCTGAAGCAATCAAAGACCTCGGGCGAACCGCAAGTACTCAAAAACCAATAGATCGCACGGAGCGTGTACAGTGCCCGGCTATCAAACTCCTGGAACTTGAAGAAGGTGACCCTTCGGGGGCCTCCTGTGGTAAGCTTGACCTCAAAGACCCTCTGCTAACAGAAAGCAGTCAGAAAAAACAGGATTCCAAACCTCTGGTGGCACTGTCTTCGTGGTGCCCGGCAAGCGTGAACACTCCCCTCCCGGTTGGCCCCGCGGAGCGCGGCGAGAAGGATCGCGAGGAGACTCCCCGGCCTGCAGAACAGCACGGCACCTCTTTGCTGCCTCCTGGAAGCACCAGTGAAATGTCCAAAAAAAGTCCTAGTACTGAAAAGCAACCTGTCTCCTCCCAGGCAGAGAGTGCTCCAGCCGCCAGCAAAACCGGCCCGGCGGGTCCCGTGTCCTCCCCGCTCCTCGTCCCCGGCGCTCTCGAAAGAGCCCTCTCCGTGTCCCAGTTCGTGCCGCTGGCTCAGAGCGTCTTGGGCCCTTTGAAGCTCAGTATCTCCGGTTCCGGAGAGGTGGAAAAGAGAAAGGATTTCCCCCATTTGGGCGCCTCCTGTAAAGAAGACAGAGATTCAAAACAAAAAAGGCAGGAACCTTCCCAAGCAGGAGCGTGTCAAGAGAAAGCCAAACCATCCAGCGCGGACGGTCTGACCCCGAGGAGCAGATCCTGCACGGAGTCCTTCACCTCGGCAAAGCCCTGGGAGCCAACGTGTCCCCTGGGGGCGAAAAAGGAGGTGACTTTTTGCAGCGCTAAAGCACCCGAAGTGTTGGGAGGCAGCTGCAAAATCCCTCCGTCGAAAGAAGCGTCTGCGGGACAAGCAGCTCTGAGAGCCTCTCCTCTGCCAGATGGCAGCATGAGGCCGTGTAAAGAAGGGACTCCCGGGCAGGCGAGAAGCAGAGAGGTTGGAAATCAGTTAAAAACACAAGACTTTCCCCTGTCACATGATGGTGCTGTAAAGAAAACATAGCAGCATCCCCGGGACGCGCGGACTGGAGCATTCTGCATTCGAAATAGAGACTGCATGTTCGAATTTTGTAAGATACACTAATATAAAATAGAACTTGTGGACATCTATTTTTGGGAGGGTTTTTTTCATACTGTTTTTTTTTTTTTGTGTTTTTTCATCCTTGCTATTCTATTTTTGTACACGGTAACGCTTGCTGTTTGAGGTCTCTTTAGAACAGGGTATCTTTAAAGCAGGGCTTAAGAAACAGTTTGTTGATTTTTATTGTGTTTTGTTCCCCCCACCCCCTTCCAGATTGTTTACATTACCTGAGTTTAAGGCCTGTTGCTCTTCCCTCTAACCCTGCATTTATTTGAGATCCCCAAAATTTTACGTACGAAAAAGAAAAAGGCAGCTTACTTTACAATCTCCACTTTTCAACCTTCTCTTTGAAATGCCATTGAAATTCAAAACCTTCCAGTATTTTCTTTGGATTTACCACCTGGTGTCCTTTGACCAGGAGAAGAAAATACTCTCTTGTCAGCAAGTAGATGTGGAGCTACCGGCCCTCGTCGCCGTGTCCGTTGGCAGTCCTTGGAGGATACGGAGGCAGGGGGGACGTGGCTGGAGGGGCTGGGCAGAGAGTGGTCCTCCTCCTCTCCCTGAACCAACCAAAAAAGTCTTTTTCAATGGAATAATCAGAAGGAGAAATCTCCAATCTGTAAGCTGGTTTGCTTTGCTTTGGGGGTTTGGTTTGTTTGGGGTTTGTTTTTTTTTGCGTTGCTTTTACTTTATGGGACACATGGCAACTTTTCCCTCTGATTTTACATTTTTTTTATGATGTTTTATCTTCCTTTCTCTGGCTTCAACTCATAACTTGCCCTGCCTCGGAGTGGCCCCAGGAGAGTGGGGCCTTCCAGGTTGATTTTAAAGCAAGAGCAATGTGTAGTCACGTGTTCCCCAGCGTGTCTCAGGCAAAGTCATCTCCATGATAAATGACCTTTGGAGACTTTCCCTTCTCTAAATAGGTCAGGATTTTAAGGTGTTCCTTAACATTTCCGAACCGGGGCTTGGGAAACGTGCTGAGTTTTCTGAATCTGCCACTGGGAAAAAACAAACCCAGGAGACCTGTGAAGAGTTCTGCCTCCTCGAGGTCTGCGGGCGAGCTGCAAGCAGGCTTCCAAACCCACTCGATAACTTTAAGATTTCAGCTTTGCTAGCTAGATCATTCCCACTGCTGAGGTCACTTTCCATTAAAAAAAACAATGAAAATTCCTTTTTGCTCTTAGGTTTTAGACGTCGCTTGGCTTGAACCGTGAGCGACTCTGGCCAGCGGTGCTCTTTGCTGAGGGTTAGCTCAATAATTACACCCCACTAAAGGAGTCGAGCGGCGATCCCTGTCGCGCTGGAAGCCCTTTCTTCCTGCACTTAAAGGGTCCTCTCGGCCAACGCTCCCGTCGTTTGTCCCAGGCTGTGCTCGGCTTTTAATCCAGTCTCGTCTGAGTGTGTCTCCCCGCGCGTCACCCGCGAGGTCTGGTGTTCCTGCTCGCTGCCTTGCTCTGTTGGAAGCAGAAGGACTCGTGCAACAGTATTTCACGCTGACACCTGCCTCGCTGGGCCGATTGCGTTACGCTGCCGCCTTCCGTGTCTTGGCTTTTTTCTGAGCTTGGAGCTTTGATTTGCTGCCCCTAATAGGCAAATACATTTTGATAGGGGAATATGTTTTCTCCGTCTCTTTCAACTCGATTTCAGCTCGATCCACAAATCACTCGAAGCTCTGGAGTCTCACCCTGCTTCTTTCTGTACAAGCATCGCTCCCCCCTACACACACACACACACACACGCGCGCGTGCGCGCCCCGTTATCTCCTCCATTTCTGACTGCTCGGGTTTCATTTCTGGACCAAGTTTTGGTTTGGTTTGAGTTTCGTTTCGTTGGGTTTATTTTTGAGATGTTTAAACGAGTGTTTACTCCGTGTGTCTGTGTGAACATGTATGGTGTCGTTAACACACTAACCAAAGCCTCCTCGCTCCCGGGTACCACGTTAATAAACCTTGCTGTGCCAGTCCCGCGAGCAGAGCCTGCTGTGCTGTCTCTTTGCTCTTTCTCCTGGAATTCACGGGCTACTCCTAAAAACTCGGTTTCAAACCCGCCGCGTTTCCACTGTCTTCTCAGGGTCCTGGGTACCTCCAGCTTCTCCAAGCGCTCTCGTTGACGTGCGTCGTTCTGTGCGGATGGGGAGCGATGGCGGATAAGGAGCAGGCTTGGCAGGAGCTGGTCCTTACCTGGCTGCTTTTCTCCCCGGTGGGTTGAGCTCCCGAGTGGCTGAGAGCCGTGGGGCTGATGGGCAGTACAGTCTATGATAAAATGGACAGGAATAGTGAAAAATTGATTCAGCAGCCTGAGCCTGTGGTAATTACAAAGACAAGCCTCAAGCTTATCTCCTGAGAGCACCTAACCTTGGCGAGATGGAAATCTCTGTATCCATTAAGGAGGGAGCCCAGAGCGAGGACGTGGTCTGGCCTGTCTGTCCCCTGCCTGGCAGGTCCCCCTTTCCTTGTCCTTGCGGTGACACAGCTTCTCTGAGTGTGCTCCTGGGGCATCCACAAAGGGCTCTGTGTGCAAAAAGACCTGAGGTGAAACCCAGCTGTCCCTCCTAGGAGAGAGGGCTGGGTAACCTGGCTCATCCCACACAGGCTGGGATGGGACCTGCTGAAGGTACCGGTTCTGTTAGCGACTGACCCTTTGCAGCTGGTGGTTCCAGCACTGAGTTGCAGAGTTACCCTCTGAGTAGTGCCAGACCTTGCTGTGTCACAGCTTGTCTCTGAATTGGCCAGAGGAGAGGTGAGGTTTGTCTTCCTTGCGTAGCTGTGGTACAGAAAGCCATCGGTGCAATTTAAAGCCCTGGGGAAGCCTTTAAAGCCTTTGGAAGCCAAAGCCAAACAGTGTGACCGGGAAAGCATCCTAACAAAGCCCCGTGTCCCCTGCTCCTGCTCAGTCCTGCAGTTCCCCTTGGGGTGCCAAGGGGCCCCATCATCCCAGTTCCACCATCTGTCAAACGTCTGTGGTGCACCTTAGCGAAAAGTTGGGGCAAAAAGATTATTTTTTTTCTGTAAAATTTTGACAATAAGCCAGGAAGATACCCCGAGATTTATTCCTTGCTCTGCTGAGAATGGTTTAAATCCCTCCTCAACCAGCCTTGTCGGGGAGGACCGAGATGTTGGCCAGGCTGCGTGTGAAGAGCCGGTGCGTGCTCCCCGGCGCGGGGCCCGAGGGAAGCGTGCGGCGAGCAGAGGATCCCAGATCCAGAGATCCCCTCCAGGCAGAGGGGCAGGGGTGGCAGTGGGGTGCGTGTGGCCCCGGGCTCCGCTCTCCTGCTCCCTTTCTCCACCTCCCTGGGATGTGGCTGCTGCTGCTGCTCAGCTCTGTTGGGCATCCGAGCTGGTTCCAGCCTCTGCAGCCCCCCACTCCGCTCCCTCCCACCTCCCCCACACTCTATCTCTGGGCTTTTGTGTAGCAAGCAAGGAAGGAAAACCTGGGAGGAAAGAT